>JAOEHY010029230.1:0-26281 GCA_025447955.1 Psilopsiagon aurifrons | reverse complement strand
GGTGTTCAAGGCCAGGTTGGACAGAGCCTTGGGTGATATGGTTTAGTGTGAGGTGTCCCTGCCCATGGCAGGGGGGTAGGAACTGGATGATCTTAAGGTCCTTTCCAACCCAAACTATTCTATGATTCTTTGACTCTGTACCTACCCTTTTAGTGCAGCTGCTGCTCGGGGGCTCTGGAAGCTATCAGCACTATAAATAGCTCTGTATCTGTAATTAATGATTTGAAGCTGTGCCAGTATTTAAGCAAGGATTAGCCCTGCCTAAGCAAATGGTCAGCAGCATGGGGACCTTTGGAGACTAGGTGTTCTCAAGCTTTGAAATGCCGCACTCTCGTGTTGTTCTGCATATATGTATCTTCTGGAGGGCAAAGTTAACATGAAATTCAGAGGTCTGTGAGTGTTGGGTTGGAACAGTTCAGCAGAACACACTGAAATCTGTCTATTTCTTCAAAGTAGAAAGTTCTCATTTTTATCATTTCCTCCAGTTTTATCCCCCTGTATATTTTTTGCTAGTGTGTCTCTTGTGGCATTCCTATCCCTATCATTTGATGTAGAATTGTCTTTTCATTCTTCTGCCTTTTATTAGACTTTTAGATGCTTTCCTCTCTGCCCCCAAAATCTGAGTTGTCCTCCTTGATGTACATTGAACTGCCTCCCATCTCCTTTCAAATCTGTCAGTGAATTTGCAAGATTTCTGGCTATAACAGTCACCTGCTCTTTCTTACAGCTTCTGAAATAGATGCATCATGTTTAGTTCCCTGTTTAGCCACTCTCTGCATCCTGTGTCCCATGGAACAAAGCACCGTCAGTAAGTTATGTACATAGTTCAGGAGGCTGGATTTACCTCTGCTATACTTAGTTGGTGAGTCATAATCGAGAATAAACATGAGGAATTTTTATCCCCCAGATTCAAAATGCAAAGCCCCAAATAAAAGGTTTCTTACACACTCTACCTGGATGGAAGGATTCTCACTGAGGGCTGAACAGAAAACCAGAGAAGTCTAAGGAGAGCCATAGAAGCAGAGATACTGTGACTTGGATGGAAAGCCAAGAATGTTCTTGTGGTACAACTCTGACTAATAAAGAATGTTGAAACACGAAAACAATAAACCTCTCTCTATTGCATTCAGAGGCACAGAATATTTGGACTTGCATTCATCTGCAAAGCTCTCATGCATTCATCTCTCCTTCCTGAAGACTGCTTGTCTTGTTAGTAAGTATATGCTCCACAGGGCAACAAACAAACTGAAAGACACCACAAAATACTAGTCAGAGAAAGAGAAAAGATGGGTTGGTAAATACTCTATAGTCATAGACTGAAACAGAATGAGCACGTCTTATTTTAGGCACTATTCACCGGTCAGTAATACATTGCTGATTTCAAATCAGCTTTTGATAAAGTAGCTTGGTCAGCAATGCCTCAGCTAGTGAAATCAGATAATATTTATTGTCCTGCTAAATACTGTTTATTCAAATATTTTATCAGTTACCTTAAAAAATGACCTTCCTATTCCATAACCTTTTTGTTTGCAAATACTGAGCTTTAACTGTAGCCTCATTTCATGCTTTAGAGCATCTTGTTCAGACCTTGACTGAAACGCATCACATGCTCACAAGATGCACAGAAAAACGTAACAAAGTTCTCCAAGTGGGAAGCTGTGGCTACAAATCTAATTCTGGAGGTATCAGCATAGGATGAGGTCTGCAACGTTATATCTGTGCCTGGAAATCACCTCTTGCCCGGTCCTGAGTTGCAAAAATGAAGGCGAGGGGAAAATACTTCTCTTTCTCTCCTTGCCCCTGTCTCATAGACCCGCACGAGCACACCCATGTGTGCGTGTGCATGCACGCATGCACGTACACACAAAAAGCTGCTGTTTTGATTCAGTTCTGCCAGCCTCTTTGTGCAGTTACAAACTGCAGATGTGCCGAACTTCAGGGCACGGTTCGGTTTCATTTGCAAATGAAATATATGATTTATACATTCAAAATAAAATGAGTCATCTCCTCAATGGCAATATTCAACCCCTGGACTGGCCCAGGAATCCAGAGTTACTACAGATTTACTTCTACTTATAGAGCTGAAATGATCAGTTCTTTGAGGACACACAGTGTTGATTTTTCTTTTCCCAAATGAGGGAGAATACTTCTTTTTTAAACAAGTATTTCAATATAAAAATATCTTGGCTACTTCCACTGCTCAGAGCGTGTGTTTTTATGTCAGTTTAAAGTTAATCTAACAACATACATGTACTTTTTAGCCAGTAATAGTCCACTGCTATTTTTGTAGCAAGCAATAAACCATGATGGTTGCAATGTCAATAGCCTTGCATTTGTGGATACACCAATTACAATACTTCACATTATTCAACTCAAACCTGCTTCCAAGAGCTGACCAGTGTGAGGGGCTGACTCACAGACTGTTCAACTCAGACTATTAAAACCAGTGGCCGATTTTGGTACACAAGTTCTGTTGTTGCCCAGCCCCCGTTGTCACTATGGCTTGCAGAGCACGCTTTAACAGCTGTTCATCAACTCCTGACAACTGGACTTACTGTAAGGGTGGAACTTTAGACGTTGTGGATGGTATCTGGCCAGTGATTCTGGTTTGAATATTGTGTGCCACTTTCCCTGACACAAACTGGAGCGTTGCATCGAGAGGGAGAAGATGCAAGATGATGTTCCCAAAGCGTAATCTAGCCACTGTAAAACTGATGGCAGGTAGGTCTGCTGTTGTCAGTTGCTTAGGTATTTGATCTTTGAAACAACATTCTCAGTATCATCATGCAGCCCAACACAACTGCTCAAACCATCACCTTGCACAGGACCCTAACATTGGCTTTGAGTCAGTGGCACTTTTCTTGGCCCTGTGTCTGCCCGGCAAATCTGGCGCTCCTTCTTCAGCCCTCTTCCTGCTGGAGGAGCTAAGTGTCCGCATAAGTCTCACAAGCTGAAGAGCTGGAGAGAAGATGCAGGAGAAGATATTGAGTAAAACCTGATAAATGTCTTTCCTGAGAAGATGGGAAGCCACAGTGGGCAGGGATGTAGGTGGGGGAGTGAGAAAACAGGAATTTGGCTGCCCCAGGCAAAGACCTCAAGAGCCTGATCTTTTTCGTCTATTCTCCTGCTCTCCATGCACCAGTGCCCCAGAGTCCCACAGTGGTTTGGTACCATCTGCATCCACATTAGCTTTTCCGATCTACTCTCTCTCATGCTAATTCCTTAAGGATCTCAGCAGCTTTCACAGTTGGACCTCTTTCACACCTCTCTTGGAGCTAAGCATCTTGGAGCATCCTGGAGCTAAAATGCCAAGCGTGCCATTACTAAGGTCACTTTAACTTTTTAGTAAGACAACAGAGCATGAGAAAGGCAAACACTGAAGAAGCTTTGAGTCTTTCTGGTCACAGATGCTCATTCATACTTGGAAAGAAAATATCCTTCCGCACTCCCCATTTTCCCTTCCTCCAGTTGGTACACCTGCAAGACATGCAGGTATTTGAGGAGAGTGGAACTGAGCTTCTTAGCTCCCATTTGCTGATTTTGGTATATCATGGCTGCTTACTGTGACAGCCTGCCATAAACACCTTTTGCTTCAGCTCTGTGCTCTATTTGGCTCAGCCTTTGCTCTGCCTTGACCTTGAACTACAGGCACTGAGAAAAAGAACTTCCTCAGTTGCAGTTTGCATCCCCAGCAGCTGAGAACCTGTGGAGTGGATCGGAGCCACAGGTACAGCCACATAAGCATGCAATGAACAAACATCAGTTGTCCCAGTCGGCATTGTGAAATGCTGGGGTACAGGGGGGCTGTATTTCAGAGGCCGTGCATGAAAATGTCAAGCAAATTGAGCCAACATGGAGATTTTTGGCTGTTTAACATCGGTCCACTCCGCTCTTAAACAGCAGCTGGGCTTTACCCAAAGCCATGGGTCTGTAACACAGCATCCAGTCGTGTCGCATGCAGCACTAGAGGGCAGAGCTAGCAGCTCATGAGAAATGAAGGGTGCCTTAAGGCCCAGGGAACATAACGTTATAGTGGAGTTAAACTTTTAGGAGGCTGAGACACAAAAGTCAAAATATAAGGTGACTGCTAGAATAAATGGCGCATTAATTGCGGTGCTGGAAGCATGACAAACACCACAGCCATGGCCTTGCGTACTACCCACAGCCCGGATGGGACCACTTGCAGCTCGGAGGGATGCCACTTGTAGCTCCTTCTCCCGTATTCGCAAGGTTCTGCTTGCAAAAGGGAGAACTGGACCTGTGCCTTTGGAAAGCAAAGCTTTGCTGCAGGAGCACAGTTCTGCACAGGAAGACAACTCCATGCCAAGTGCCACAGAGGTGGCAGTGAATAAACTTGCTGGAGGCAAACTCTTCCTGCCACGGGTGCTCTGGCCCTGTAGTATTCCCAGGTCTCTGTGCAATGGGACTCATGGGTGCCTGGAGGGACTCAAGACGGAAGTGGATAGAGAAGGTCTGGGGGGATGTGATAAACGCTGAAGTTCAGCTGTTTGTCGGCCCATACTGACCCTCTGTGTCCAGTGAAGTGTATCTCAGAGCAGTGCCTGCAGCGTGGCACCCCGCTGATGCAGGTGTGGGTGTTTGTGCGGACACTGCTTCCGAGGAGGTTCCTAGCATCAGTGAGCTCCGTACAAAGGGACTGTCTTTTCTCTGGTTGGTGCCCAGGGAGAAGATGAGGCACAGCCCCAGCCTGAGGCAGGCAGCAGGTATCCGTGATGCAGGTAACCTTGGATTTAACTGCTCTCTCTCATCTACTGAAGACCATGGCTGGTGAAGGTTAGAGAGCATGAGACAAGGAGGGCGAAACTGGAACAGGAGTGGCTTGTCTGAAGGCTGAAGGTGGAAATCCAGGCAAGGTATTGGATTGTGTCTCCACCCAGGCTTTTACAGATGCCCACAGGGACCAAAGAGAAACCCTTTCACAAAGCTGGAGCACTGTTTTACACTGCTACACACTTTTCATCCATTGAACTGCTGCAAGATTGCAGGAAAAGAAGAAAGCAAAAATTACCGCTTTCCCCCGGTCAGATAACACTGACCAAAGACAGGCAGACATTTGGTTTACCTCTGTTCATCAGGAAGAAGAAGGGAGTTAATTCTGTGCATCACCTAACGTGATGTAAGTGCAAGCATTGCTCTCTCCCAGGGTCAGCAGCGCTGGGACACAGGTCCCTGTGTTAGACACACCACCCACAGAGCGGCGCATATGCCTTTTCCTTTTTCCCTGTCAGCTCCCTGAATTACTTCCAGGTAGTGCTGCACGTTTCTACCTTTTCCTTTAATTAGGTGCAAACACTCTGTATAAATAACATTGAACGTTCCCTGCAGCCAGGCAGCTGTTGCAGGCTGCCAGGCACTGAAAAATGTTTGTCTCTCTTCCTGTTGCTTAATAATTCACTCTTTATAAACAAAGAAATCTTTCTCTCCTTTTTTGCTTTCCCTTCTCCAGTTGGCTTTTGGGGGTTAGAAGCTTGGATACAGCTGCAGAATAAGTTTGGATCCCAGCGTACAGTAGGTGTACTATCCTTGAACACAATAGGTGTACAGTACTACCGAGGTTTCCTGCCTGCCTTTCAGTCACACAGACTCCATACCCTTTAGGAGATGTCAGTCATTACAGTGCTTGTATGTAAATGCTGTATTGTATGTTAGGTATTTCAGATTCCCTAACATGGTGCGTGGCAAGCCAAACCGTGTCCTGTTTCTAGCAGCAGCTCAAGTCATAGACTTCAGGAAAGCTGTCATCCCCCACAATAGTGACATGATACTACAAAGGTATCCATAAAGAAACTCAGGTCGATTTCCGAAGGGTATATCAGAATGGCATGTAAAGTTGGTTACAGTTATCCCCACTCATATGTGAAGGGAGTCTGAAGAGGTTGTGCAGAAGCATTAGCAAGCTGTAGAACCCAGATTCCCTTGGTTTCCACAGTTGCCACCACTGTATCAAGGGAGAGCCATCATCAGCACATCTGGCCTGTAGGAAGTCAACTATTTCATGCCACTTACATATATCAACAGCTACCTAAAAGCTTGGATGTGGTAACTCATACCTGGGTATGGCTCACATCGAAAGGTTTTGGAGGTATCAAGCAGAGCCATCATTTTGTGCAGCCTCTGCAGCTGAGTGTCTGGCACATAGCTGTGTGCCTCAGTTATTTCTGTGTTTATCTCCTTTCTGCTTCTTTTGGAGACAGTACTTCAGAAGTTCCAGACTGAAGGATAAGTCCTAATCATTGTGCCGGTTACAGCAATTTAATTGCCGCCTTGATCGTGTATTGATGTAGCTCTCTTTGAGAAAGAAAAAACAACTGCAATTTAGGATGATACTTAAACCTGAAGCCTATACTTCATTTAAACGAGTTTCTTTAAGCTGAATTATGCAGACTGTCATCATATGAAGCCATTGCATTATGCAGAGAAACAAATGGCATTTCATGCTTAGTGACAGGAAGGTACCTTTTACTGAACAGAGGATTTATTGCTATTGTGCTTTATTCTGATATGAAAAGGGACCTCTCCTATGACTTTCCAGCATTCCTCAAAGACCAGATTCTTTGCCAGCTGCAGCACTTGAACAAATCTGCCAACATCTTCCCTGCTTTGCTTGAGATTGCGAATGTTTCTGAGAGTGTCTATTTGCTCAAGACCTTGCAAAGGCTTAAGATCATGTGTTAGAACTTGCAGAACTGGAGCCCTTGCATCTATAATGTTTATAGAATGAGAATTGTTAATGGCAGAAAGTGAATATTCCTCATAGCAGATACGAATAAACCAAATACAATAATCTCTATTGCAAATACACATGCTCCTATTTTCAAATGTGTCTTTGTTCACTTGTATTGCCTTTAAGTGGTTTATTTAGTACTGAAAAACTCACTCTAGAGTGAATGTCATATTCCAGATGTAAAGGTATATAGATGGTCTTCAGGTACTAGATGCCTTGTTATTGTGTGCTTCACAGCACTTAAGTGTTTTGTGTGTGTGTGTTCATTTGCGCATGTACATACTTTATGGCCCGCTGCCTTCACATGTTTTACTCCCTGTGTAAAAGTTTGCATATAGTGAAGCACTGTTCTATAAAACATCACTGTTGGCACATTCGCTACTCGCAGGGAAGGCACAATCTAGGAGCTGTGTAATGATGCACGTACAATTCGTCTTCTGTAATGTGTCATAATACATTGTACGTCGTACACTGAATAGTTTGACCAGTGTGCTCCTGTTGTGCTGTGAATGCCAGAGGTTCTGAGCAAAAGGCTGTATCTGTTTCTAACCATCTTAACTTCCAAATCTCATTCTGAGCTTTTGGTTCCAAGAAGGCCAAAACCTAAAGGCAGGATTTTTGCCTGATCAGTCTCGATTTCAAGAAAAACCAATGTGTACATCATTTCCGTACAAAACCCAACCAGCTTTATGTAAACCTTCCAAAATGCATGAGGAGCAGGGATCTTTGCTGATAGAAATAGATTGGAAGGACAACTGTTTGGCAGTGAGGTACTTACCTTCCAGGGGTTAATAACTGTTAAGTGTCCTTACCTTTCCACACGCTTCCTCTGTGGTTGAGATGGGATGACAAGAAGAAGCCAGATTATGCTATGAACTGTTCATGCCTTCAACAAGGAAAAGGTCCTGTTGGAATTCTCTAAAATCAGTAAGATGTTCTACTCAAGAACACAAGCTGAGATTTTCCAAGACAGAAGCCAGAGTGGCAACATGCCCTTTACACATATCAACACAAGGAAACGATCCAATTATAGCAAAACTAACCCAACAGACCTTTGGAATTTTAGGTGGAAGTCAGGAAGACACTGTCCTTTCCTCCAGCTGCTTTCTCCAAACTCATGAGGACACCAAAGGGCCAACAAAGTTGTCAGCCCTATGATAAGTGTCAAAGAAACCTGGAGCTATTGCTGTGGTCACATCAAGTTCTCTGTGTGGCTTGTGGCAAGTACATAGTTTCACAGCATCTCTTTGCTTTCTCTCTGAGCGTGTGTAGATTCATCGTCTTCTCTCAGCTGTTTGCGTCCACGGCTTGTTAAAATAGGGGTAGAACTATTGGTATATTGGGGGTTAAAACTGTGTTTAGCACGTTAGATATGCCACCAGTGAAAGAAACACAGATAAAAGAACGCTGTCATTTCCCCCTTCCTTTTCTGTCATGTTGCATGTTGATTTCTGTTGTGCAGAGCATACAGTTTCTTGGAATGAAATGCACTTACATGGTTACATTAATTGTCTCATGTTAAGGATGGAGCAAGCAAGAACCTGACCATCCTTCTCATTCAGGAGGTGTTCCTTACCAGCTAGGCTGGCAAGGCAACGTAAAGAACCCTGCTCCATCCCTGTTCTACCAGTCTGAACGCTTTCAGCACGTACAGTGGGGATAAAGACAGGGGAGAAGGCTGTGATCTTTGAAAGCCAACGGGATCAGAGCATTTTCTGCCCAAATTAGTCAAACAGGTATCTCTAAAGCTTCTAGCATTATGGGGCTTGCTTCCTTCAGCATCAGATAGAGAGCTTCCTGAGCTTCAGTCACTTCAGTCAGATCGAAACCAACACCGGGCAGGTCCATTCATATCAGAAGATGCCTGCAGCTGCCCACCAGCCCCTTGTGGTGCACAGTGAGGAGGGTCAGGTCTCCACTCCTGTTCTGGTGGCTCAGAGTTTGGAGCAGATTTAGCATTTTTATTCCTTTTTTTTTTTTTTTTAATCCCAGCTTCAAATTTCTAAGGGAAAAAATGTGAAGAAGCCGAAATAAAAGCAGAATAGGATGGGAACATGCAAACAGCATTTCTGGGTCCTGCTCCGTTCCAACAGCAACACAAAACTATTCCGTTTATTTATGCAGTGCAATAAATCCTGGCATCACCACCAGAATGTTTCCTCTTATCGTGGGGGTTTGCTTTGAGTTGTGTTGAGACAAATATGGGATGAATGAGAACAAGGGACAGATGTCAGTGCCGTTAAGGGATAGCGGGAGCTGGAAACTCCCTTCATCAGCTGCTTTCAGAGCATTCAGATTTGGCCAGCACCATTCAGCTTGTCCAGGAGTATTGACAGAGACTCACTAACGGACTCCCACTTCAACCTTCAGTTCTTTATGCCCACCCCGAAGCTGGGATCTGAAACAGCAGGATTAACCCATCCCAACCCTGATCTTCGGGGAGGCTCGGCCACCACGGTCCCATGCTATGTGTCCCCTTTACCTGAAGACTCTCCCTCTTGCTGCAGCAGCCCTGACCTACAGCCCTCAGCAGCACCACTGCCTGATTTCATGCTGTGGAGAGAAAACACTCCCCACATCTGAACCCATCCCTCCAGAGATGCACAGCTAAAGCCACAAACTCGCCACGTACCAGCATCAGCTACCTAGCTGCCCTTCTCCTCTCAGCCAGGGGTTTCTTGTCCTTCCCCCCTGCCCCTCTTCACTCCCTCCTGGCTTTTATGTTTCTCACACCGTGCTGCATTAGGCATTCACCAACAGGGCAATGTGACTTTTCACACCAGCTCTCTGCATGCACTGCCCTGTGGACTAGGCTGGATAAAGCCTCTCCCCAAACCCGGCTGGATGGACATCCCCCCCCACACACACACACACCTTCCCCTCCCCTTCACATCAGCCAAGCCAAGGACTCCTCTCTCCCTCCCTCTTTTTCCACCCCTCCCGCCTTCAGTGCAAACCCAAGATGCAGGCTCCTGCCGAGGGAAAGTGCTCCTTGGAATCATCACCGCAGACCCCGCTGCGAGAGTGCAGAGAGAGGAAAAGCTTTGGCAGCCAACCTCCTGCGGCTGAGGGCTTTGCGAGCAGGGCAATGGCTTCAGGCTCTCAGAGGCTCTCGCTCACCTTTCTCCAGGGCGTGGGATCTGCCTTCTTCATCCTTCAGATCATCTCTGTTCAGGCTGATGGTGAGTTCCGCGTTCAGTGTGGGCTGGGGTTGCTGTGGCTGGAATGAGAGCTGTTTGTTGAAATGTGTTACTGCATGAAAAAACCCAAACCAACAAACCCAAACTTCTTTTTTTTTTTTTTTTTCATAAGAAACTTAAATACACGCCCAAGTTTGGGGTAGGAAATGTCTGATTCAGAGCGTTTGAGACTCTGCAAATATCCTGGGGTTAAGCAGAGAGAGGAAATAAGATCCCAGAAGGATAAGATTATTTTATTACAACAAAACAACAGGAGAGTGAACTTTTCCAGAGGAAATAATAGGACAAAGCCAGAACACAAATAAGAGGACTCAGCTACATTTTAGGAGAGCTCCCTTTATAATTAAAAGTATGTTTTCTCCAAAGCACTTCCCCATCTGCCCGCTTCAGATGCCCCCCAACATCGATTTGTACAGGCAGGTACTTGAGGAGGCAAGACAAGAAGTCAAGGGCTTTTGTAACCTTTCCTGCTCAGTACCACACACGCTGAAGGTGACTGCTCACCTTTCTGCACACGAGGTTCATCTGCGCTTCACTGCCGAGGGATGCGATCAGGACGTGGAGTTGGTTGAAGCTCCAGCTACCGGTTACTCTGAAACAGGACCTTATCCTTGACAGTAACCCTGAATAGCTGCAAGTTTCCAGGAGCCTTTTAAGGACTGAGCCTGTGGTAACGATGACCAACTTGCCTCAGCAAAACCACGGCTTCTTTCTGAGACAGCAGTGTCTTTCCCTGAGAGAGCAATGCTGAATGGCCACTTCTTCACTTTCACAGCTGCGACAGATTCATGCCTGGGCTCACGATGCGTTTACTTCAATGCATTAATCCTTTACCGTCTGTGGCTGCTGCATTCCTGCAGAGATCTTAAGCACTATGGGGCAATAAAAAACCTCTTCTTTTTGTTCGCAGTGTATTTTATGGCTTTAACCTAAATTTCTGTCAGCTGATGAGAAAGTATGGCAAAGGAAAGGGAGAAAGTGAATCTCACCTGTACGTTTCTACCACCTTGCTTAAAATGCCATTTATAGAACAGAGCAGTCTTGTAGATATGAAGAAAATTGCTTTCCATTAAGAATAAAGGGAAATGAAAGGGTTGGGCAACTGTGCTGTGTTACAGGAGGCAAAACTGCGACTCTGCTTTGAGGAGAGTCTCCTTCCCTAGCCAAATGCCTCTGAAATGAACTAAAGAGCAATGCATACCCATGAAAGAGTGCTCTCCACTGAACACAGGCAGGGACAGGACAGGAACTAGTAATTTCTCTTGCTAATTATGTTACATCTGAAGAATTCCTTTACCTTTTCAGGAGCACAGACTGATTTGTATTATTTCTATAGGATTAATGGCATATTCTCGGCTCCTAACCAGCCATCGTCTGAAAGAGAAAGGGAAAAGTATGTTGGAGATCACCTTATGTCAGAGTTCGTGACAGTTTTTAGTTGTTATTCAACAGTTTGCTCATACTGAATTCACACATGGTACAGCGATTATAAGAAGTAAGGGTTAGAATCTCTGCAGTATATTACAGTTGTAGATCGTCACTATAATAGTGTGCTTTCCATTTTCATTGAAGTATCATTGTGAAAAATGTGCAAGTCCTCATTAACATGCTCTTCAGTGTGTTTTCCTAATATTAATATTCAAGCAGACAGCTGTAACACTGTCCTATAAACTATCTGGGTTATTATTATCCTATAAACTATCTGGCTTATTATTATCCTATACACTATCTGGCTTATATTATATAGACGAAAACACGATGCGAACTTTAACATTTACCACTGCGTGTACTTTACATATTTAAGAAGATCTGAGAGTATGAAACAGAGCTAATGTGTTCTTTTATACCAGATTCTGGCCTGATCCAGACAGGAAACCACTTTCTCATTTGTTTAAGTTGTAGGTGAAAAGACAATTGTGCTACTCCAATACATGTAAAACTCACCCAAGTGCCAAAGGACCATTGTGGGTGATACATGCATGTGTGTATTTGTTAGCCTGAACTCAAACTAACTGTTTGTGTTGCAATCTGCTGAAGGGATTTGGAATTCACCTTGTAAAAACCCTGTGAAATTCAGACTGGCCCCTGTTAGAGGCAAACCTCTGCAACTGATTGCAGTGTATTTCCCTAAGGAAGACTTAAGTTTATTATCATCTCACACACAAATAATGACAGAGAGCAGGCAATGAAACTGGAGACCATCAAGGTCTGGTGAAGATGTAAAGCCTTAAAGCTTAATTGATCTCTTTTGCCTCGTATTTGCCACAGCACATATTGCTGTGGTGCAGATAGACTCCAGACAGACCAAGGTAAACGCTGAAATAAAAGATGGCTTTGTTTCGTTTTGCAGGGTTTTTACCACTGAAATGTGCTTGCTTATAGCTATTTAGGCTGAGGTCAGATGGACAGAAGGCTTCTCAAGGGCTTGTTCCTGCTCTGACCTACCGTAGTGTGCTGTTAGTGCAGTTACTGGAGGATAATACAGGTTCTTATGATGGGTCTCAATTATACCCATGCAAATGCAGGCTTTTAAAGGCCTTTGCATCTGCACTGGAATAGGAGAACAAGGATGCAGCTTCATGTATCCCACACAGGGATCACTTCTGCTTCCTTTTTGTACTTTTTGACTCACTCTTTTGTCTTCACAGCTGCTAAAATACACCCATAAGTGTGAACAACATGTTTCTGCACAGTGCTTGCTCTGAGACAGAGCAGGTCAGGCGAGAATGACGGTCATTTGTCTGCCTGGCTGAGACACTCCTGAATTGAATAAATGTGCTAATTGTAAACTTCACTCATTGTTCCAAAGTGGAGTTGGTCAGTTGCCTGAATTTGGGTTATATGGTAGAGGTATAGGTCAAGCCAGGCAACTGGTAGTGACCATGTGTAGTGACTGCAGAGGCTGCAGATGGAAGATCCTGAATGCACAGAGCTAGGTACAACTAGGTGAGGATCTGAGGTGCATACTTCTGACCTAGACCCAGACATGTCTGATGTCAAAGGTGGGAAAAAAAACCCTACGATAGTCTTTCCTTTAGCTTGCTTCGCACCTTTTCTTGTAAAGAAGAAGAAAAAGGTGCACTTCTGTGTGGACACTTGCATTTGAGCAGCAGGTAAGTAAGGACCTGAGGCTCCCACTTGCAAATAACATATTCTTTTATGAGACAAAACCAAATACGTAAACAGTTCCAGCTGTTTGGTCCTAAAGCATGTAACAAGAATGAAGCTTAAGGTCAAATTGAATTTAGCTGAGGAGGAGCTAAAAGGTGACCTCCCAGTTTTGCTGTTTCGCTGACTATGTAATATTTTAAGTCATTTGAATTGAATATGACATCACTACTTTAGTCTCTCACAGAAATGAACTCTACATTCATGACTGAGGGGCAGAACTGGTAATTACCCAAATCTCTGCTTGTAATTGTACAGATTTACTGGAAATTACTATTACAATCAAGGCTTTTGTTACACACAGCCATTGAAATGAAAATGATATTGCTCTTGAAGTACAGAAGTGACCTGCCCTTCATCTGCTTTCTGTTACTTCAGTTGCACATCTTTCACCCCATTTCACCCCATCTGAACCATCTATCGGTTCAGATAGAACCGATTAGGTTCTATCCTTCGATCCAGTATCATGCCATGAGACCAGCACAGTGGCCGTGCCTTTTAAAGTGCTTTCATTTTATATTACTTGTGGAGACATTTGTATTCCAAAGTGTATTCGGCTGTGCAGTTTTAGGTTTCTTCAAGCATAATGCAAATCCTGCTGAAGACATGAAGAACTTTGAACTCATTTCAGTGAGCTCTGAACCGTGCCCGTATGCTGCAGGAGAATTTCTTATTGTATCTGTTACTGTGGTAGAATAAATTAGCCAACTTCTATTGTCTTGGTAACTGAGAGAATTCTGCTAATTCCTCTAAGATCCCTAAAAGTATGAACAAACAGGGCTTGGATTGCTTTTATTCTTGAAAAGTCCCTTTTTTGCGCTTCCATGCATGGGATTGTGGAAAGCTCTTCAGTCTCAAAAGCATAAAAAGGTCCAGGTGTTAGAAGCTGAGTTTTGCAGGATTTGAAACTGGAAATAAGGTGGAGTGAAAGCAATGAACCACTGGAACAGTTTGCTAGAAAGCGTGCTGTAAATTCTCCGTTACTTGGAGTCACCGAATCATGACTGGATGCCCGTTGAAGACACACTCTCATTCAACCGTGAAGTTTTGGACTCGATGGTGGAATTACGGGGGGAGATCTACAGCCTGATTATGCAGGAATTAAACAAGGTGATAAGAATTAATCCTAGAGAAGCCCTGAGATGAGCTTCAACCCGAATATACTGGGGTGAAGTAAAAGCGATATTCACCTAGTGCTTGATTACAAAGTTTTAGTGCCAAACAATAACAAGAAGATTTAAAATATATAAAATATATATTTATAAAAATAAAATAGAATAAATGTTTTGTAATAATAACGATCAGGTGGTGGTAGAGGCCAGCGATAGAACACAGGCTACTTATTAAAGAAGGACTCGTTTCAAGTGGGACTTCCTCTTCAGAACTACGCATGCAGCTGTTAATTAACAGTTGGAAGAATTCCATTTCACCATTTGAGTCTCACCATGGAAGTTAAAACTTTTTCACTGCTTGCAAAGGGAAACTGAAGAGACTTACTGCAACAAGGACATTCCTCACTCTGAGCCTGCTAAACTCAAGATGTGCATGAAGTCTCCTGAGAGACCACTCTGCATGGATTTTTAGCTTGGTCTTGAAACCAAAGGGCCTGGCTTTATTTAAAAAGGCTTCAGGAAAGCACATCATAGCATTTTGGGAACAAATTTCCACAGCACCTGTCCCATCCTCACATCATAGGAAACACATTACGGGATAGAAACGAAGGGAGAGAGTTGGGAGAGAGCTCAAAGATGGTGGCTCTTCAAAGGTACCACAACCAAAGGCATACTATGTTCTTCACACAACTGAGCACGAAGGCATGATCCTTCCTCCTGTGCCTTACAGAAGCATGGAACAGACTCCTATTTAAAACTGCATATTTAAAAGAGAATGACAAATTATTTCTTGGTGCTGTCTCACAGAGAAAACTGATTTCAACTACTCCACACTGCCGTAATGTGCTAGAGAGAAAGGGGATACCAGGGGATACCATTTGAACTTTTCACAACCCCAGTACCCAAAATGACTGTGAGATCAAGCATGTGATATTTTTAAAACCTTTCATTAGAACTAGCAGTAATACAAATTACACACACATTTAACAAGGATCTGAACTCTCCAGCTTGAAAATGACAGCACTTTTACGATGGCAAGTGAAAAAAATTCAGTACATTAATATCTCAAGCATGTCAGCCATGCCCCTGTAAGATTCAGTTCCAGTGTTATAGTCTTATTTATTTAAGGGGATTTCCTAGTTTGATGTACTTCTGTCTTTTTCCTTTTACTGGGCTAGTATCTCTCCTTCATTTTCTCCCTCTAAATGCTGCTCTGTAATGTGTGACCCAGCTCAGGATAAAGGGATCCGGCTATTCCATCGGTCAAGCATCCAATAAGTGAACTGATATTTTCTAAGTAAGAAACTAGGCAATACCTGATGACACATCTTAAAACTGGGCAGATAGCCACTGAGCATCTAAAGCTTTGGAGGAAGTTCTCAGGTTGCTCTGACAAGCAGGTCAGCCTTCATTATTGGCTTCTGGCTAACCAGAGTTTCCTATAAAGCAGTTCTCTGTAATTTTCCCAACCATTAAGTCCTTCCTAGCTTTCCTTAAACCCCATTTGTCTGCATAATTTGGACATCCCAGATATCTTTTGAAGGACAAAACTCTGTTTTGAATCAGTATCTTTGTAGTTTCTAGTAGAAAGGTAATTTATCTGAAGTGCTGGCAAACACAGAACAGCAGTTGAGGAATCTCAATCCTCAGTCTTGGCTAGCTAAAACCCTCTAAAAATGTAATTGTTATTTACTGGTACAAACACTAAATGATTACCTTAATTTCTTCTAATTATATCTACATGGAACTCTATCATTAATGATTTTCCCTTTTTAAAGTCTTCTATCTGAAATACTGATAGCTGGAAAATCAGGGTTACTGCCACGTCAAGATAACATTTATGATTTAAGTCAGATGCATCTCAGTCCTGACAGTCAAGTGGTGAAATGTGGAATGTGTGGACAAGTTTTTATACTGGACAAAGCCTCAGTAAAGCATTACACTTAATCACTGCTTACCTTTATGTACAGAAGTTGTTCCACAACTTAAGAATGGTTGCTTAAAACCATCATATTTCTGCTTGCATTATCTTTCTGCCTGCACCACGTGTACTTTACTTCATCTGTTCATGGATTTGGAAACCTTTGTTAGTCACATGTGCATTATTTAGGACATTTTGCAATGAATCCTGACATTTTGGTACTTGGGACTTGAGAGGTTCACTTTTTTTCACTGCTCTATGTAAACTCTCCTGTCCTACTTACAGTTCATGGTTTCACTTATCGTTGAGAATCAAGAGACAATGTAGTCCTGTGGTTAGGACACCCGTCTGTGCTTCTGGGTTGCATTCCTTGTTCAGCTACTCTTAACTCCCTGAGAAAATCCCTCTGGATTTCTGTTCCTCCTCATCACTGACGGAATGCTTATTTAAATTGCCATCTGCCCAAGCCAGGACAACTCCCTGCTGCTTATACGATACAGATTTCCCACTGAAGTAGGAAACTTCAGGACCCATCTGTGCTAACCAGATAATGCAAATGCAAATGACACATTAACCTGAAAGAAACTTCACTTTTTTGGCTGTAAGGACTGTGCTTGTTCAAGTGGGTTAAACTGTGCCCAAGTGAGAGCAGAAGGCTGTCAGGGACAGACCTGTGCCAGTTCCCTGTGCTCAGGATTTGATTCAGATTTATTCATTTGTTGTAATAACATGCGGTAGGGGTGGCACTTGGTACAGAATCGGGCTGAACCTGCCGGAAGGATTCATGATACTGGTCAAGATAGCCTATGAGTGTGAAGTCAGCTACACAGTGAACACTCAGTATGTGCTGGAAGCTATGTGTGCATACATCCACTACCACTAGTCTACTTTTGAAATAAGGCATGAGTGTTTCCAGGCATTTACTGACTGAACAGTGTTCAAAAGTTCTCTTCCTGCACCTGCAAGCAACCTCCATCTGTACCTTTAAAATTTGGAAGGTATTCTCAGGGATGTTATCTTCAGAAAGAAGATACAGCCATTTAATTGTCAGCACTTAAACTTTATGTATTTCCTTTTCTGGATACTTCTAGCTAATGTGTTTATTCCATAACCTGGTAACTTCTCAAGCTTCGTTGCCAAAACCCCAACTGCCCTGTTCCCATTTGCCAAACCCTCCAACTTTCACCCTTACAGCTTTCAGTGTTCAAGAGAAATAAACTGACCTAAAACTGCAAGTAACACAAGAAAGAGTTTTGCTAAATACATTCTCTTGCTCCTTCAAAAAAGCCTTCTATAAAGAGAAGAATCTGTTTTTCCAGAGATATGAAAGCAAAGTGTCTTTGTGGTGTCATTTAGGTGCAAGTTGCCATAGAATTACATCATTTAGATTTTAGAGAATAGGAATCAATCTGTTGCTGATACGGAAGCCTGCGTTGCAATACTGCCTTTTAGACTTGTACTTAATTTATAGGCATAATTGTTAGAAAAGTAACTGTAAAATGCTTAGCAATGAATTCCAGGGAGGCTTACAGGAGGCATTCTGGCTTTGACTGTATGGCTGCATATGAGGTAGTGCCATGCTTTCTCATTCCAGATCTTGAGCACAGACCTGCAGAGACAAGACTAATTTCTCCTATGAGATAGGAAAGAATAGGAGCTTAGCGATATTTGCTCTTCTGTTGAGCAAAACTAAAAGTTAAGACAAAGGTACTTACAGTCTTGATAAAATTCTTCATTCCAAGAAGTAGGATGCTCATTAAAATGAACTCTGTAAAAAAGCCAAAAAACCTCATTTGGTAATAATTTGCAATGCTTCTGTTGAATATGAGATGGGTACAATGCCATGACATGTCCTTTCTTGGTGCTGCAGGGAAAGTGTTTGCACTTGAGTCCAAGAACAACTCTCAGGGCCTGGATTTAGCTGAAGCTAAGAAAGCTTGTGTTGACCTGAATGCTCGCTTAGCAACTGTGGAAGAACTGAGGAGGGCTGTTCTGGACTGTTCTTTCGCTGGCTGCTCCACAGGATGGCTCGACGGTGGCTCTGCCGGGTAAGGACAACAGCCTAACCCCTCCTGAGTCCTCCTTCGCTGAGAATACTGAACACTGGCTGTTCAAGCATTGTGCCATAGAGCTAAATGTGCCACTCTCCCCACAGAAGTCATTTGTGCAGCTAATATTGCAGGGACACAAACATGTATCAGTCTCTCCCCCGTGTCACACATCTGAAGCAATTTTCTCTTCCTCTTTCTTCCTGAATTATGATGTTGTGGTTCCTTTTCAGCTGGCCTGCAGCGGGGTGCTGAGCCCTAAAGGAGCTTGCAGGCTGAGGGCGCAGTGCTGGAGTTAGTGTCAGTGCCCCCACTGACTCAGTTACTTCCTACTCCATTAGAGGCTCAGCAACTGAGCTTCTCATGGAAACCACGTATCTGTCGCAGGCATTAACACGTCTGAACAGACAATAGGCATGTTCAGATAGGTATGACTTTAGATGTACTTGGTTGTGATAACGCACATGTGGTAGAGAGGTTGTTGAGGAAGCTGATATGGTTGTCGGGAACTGATGTTGTCACTCGATGTGCTGAACTGTATTAGTTGAGGCGCTCGTCTCTTCCGAAGTTGAAGTCTTCATAACGTGCCTCGGGAACATATTGACAGGCTTCAGGTTTGGCAAAGAAAGAGACCAAATCACAGAAAATTAAATTTGAAAGAAAACAAACAGCAACATGGAGGAGCTGAGGGTTGGCAGGAATGTCTTCTGTCACTGAAGCTGGCCCCATACAGGAATTGCCCAGAAGAAGCATGAGTAGATCTGAAGCCCCTTCTCTCTTGGGTTTTTCCTTCAGGAGGCTTACCAGCCACAGCCTTTCTTCCCCTTGAGATGCTGTACAAAGTTCCCACGAGTTAGCGGGCAATATCTAATCTCTGTCCATGCTCAATGGTGATAAGGTTTTGTTTTACCAAGATACTCTTCCCAAGTTCCCAAACTTTACTGTAAGATTGGATTTTGTGACAGTTATTTAAGCAAGCACTGTTGTTTGTGTATTTTTAGTGATAAAGTTCCCAAAGGACAGAACGTTGCTGCTCTTACCGAAAGGTGATATTTCAACAACATCAAGCAAACCCAACAAGTTTCAGTGATCCTTCTTGTTGTTATCGCAGGTGAAAAACTATTTGAACATTTATTTGTATGTACCTTTGGTCATTGAAACAAAGCCAAACCAGAAATCCCTCAGGATTTCTAAACCCTGAGGGTTTTTTTCCTAAGTCAGTTGCAGAGAAGTCATGCTCAGAAAGATAAAGAAGTAATGAAAATTATTCCCAAACCAAAGGACCCTTCCCTGGGCATACCTGGTGTTATTTATGTTGATGGACCTCCACATCTTTGAAAGAGAAGTGAGCTCCCCGCGTCTGCCAGGTCCAAAACTGTTTAGGACTGTTCAGGTTGAATCTAAAACCTTGGATTCTTCCCAGCAGCTGACTGGCATCCAGTGCAGATCACAGAGCTTTAGTCTAATAATTCTCCCATATCCTCTTGGACTGTGTACATCAGAAAGGAGATGAATAGGAGGGAACATGATAAAAGAAGTTCCTAATTTCAGGAAGAATGCAGTTTGGTTTATTTGTTTGATGCCTGGAAAGTATCCTAATCTTTCCCCTGAGGAAAAATGGATTAGACATTGGCAGTAGAAGTAAACACAAACAAGTTATGTGAGCGAATGCATTACAGTGTTGCAGATTTTCTGACACAAGATTTCAGACTGAACAAGAGCTCTAGCAGAGATGTAAGGGCTTTTTTACCTCTAGATCAATTTTCCAGCACAAGTCAGTGATTTGTTCACTTTTGATGGCTATTTTATGATCCTAGTGAATAAGTACAATCCCACTCTTAGTAAATATGTCCATCACTGTTGGCTGTTTTGTCATTATCATTTACAGCCAAATCAGGGCCTGGAAAACCATTGGAGTTTCTCCTGCCACATCACTGTGCCTCAGTTGGACCGAGTCAGCGTGAGCCTGTCTATACTGCCTGCTCTCTGGGCTATACCTCTTATATGGGCAAAGAACAGAATCTGTTCTGAAGAGCCAGCCCAGTTTGGGTGACTGTCAAATTTCTGATGACTTGTATGTAAATATGGGTCTATTTGCAAGTATGCAAAGATTTTGAGATTATAATGGGACATCCTCTGTGGATCCAACGAGGCTGTGCCACCCAGCTCACTCCAACCTACTTCTTACTCACCTACTGCAGTGTCTGTTGCCTCCTTAGCTGGTAGAGGTGCTCATCTCTTCTCTATTTTAAGTTAGAGTCAAAGAGGGTGAGCACAGAGCTAATAGGGTGTTAAAAAGCATCATTCTGCAGAGAGTGGTGGTGGAAGCAGATAGCAATCCACTGGTGGAGATGCTCACGCTGATGCTCATAGTCCATTTCAGTCCCTCCAAACCGGGCTAGCCCAAGCATCAGGTCTCAACAAATATGATTCAGTTCAACTAATGTAGGATGGAAATTGCTTAAATAAATAGAACCCTGCCAGCCAGTCCAAAGAGACAATAAAATGGGTGGTTTTGTGGTTTGAGCAGCCTTGGACAGAGCCTCTTTCACAGGCGTAAGGGGATGGCTTTGTCTTCCGCTTCCAGTTGTTCAGACCAACCCAATGCAAGGTTCAGGGCTGTTTGTACAGGAGGTTGCTGACAGGTCCAAGGGCTTGGGAGATTTTAAAGAAGCTCCACTGGCAAGTAAATAGGGGTAAGAGGATAAGGGATAACTTCTTCCAGCAGCATAGAAGAACACCGTTTACAAGTCAGTCCTGATGTGTAACTTATAAAGCATAACACATTGCTACATTCCAGGAAATGAAATGTCATTAGGCAGATCTCACTTGTCAGATGAGCCCTAAGAGCTATTTAGACTGAAAATCACATCCTTAGGACTTATTTGCATGTCAGACAAGTGAGTCAGTCAAACCAGCAAGAGATCTGCCAGACTATAAATGCAAAAAGGTGGCAGAGTTCTCTGCTATCTGTTGTACTGGAAAACCTTGTGTCGAGTCCTCCAGCTCTCCACGGTGGATCTCATAGGGTCTTCATTTCTGGGGCTTTTGAGATTTGGAAAGTGGACATGACCCAATTTTTCATATGATTTAATGTTCTGTGCACAGGATGTTAGAAAGCAGCTATTTGGTTTAGAAACTGTAATCAACAATTGTAATCAACAGCTTGTGTTGAGATATTCATAGCAAATTTACAAATTTCCATCACTTCTCTAGGACTGAAAAGCTTTTTCCCACTGCTTATTTGTCTACAAAAGAATGAAGTCATGCATCACTTCTATAAGGGACTTGAAGCTCTGCATAGACTTTCTGTCCTATGATAGACCTCCTGCAGGGCTGTCAACAAATTCCTTTGTATGAAATTGCCCTGGGCTGGTTCCTACCCAGTCCCTGGAGGGTTTATTTCGGTGGGGATAACTCTGGAGTAAGCAAGCAGTCAGTCAGAATAAGCCTTGCTGTGGGAGTCAGAAGACTGGAGTTCTTTTCTTGGCTGACCACAGACCAGATGTTTGCTGCTAGGAAAATTACTTCATCTTTATTTTTCCTTCCTTTTGTTAGCTCTTTAGGTTTTGCACTGAATCCTATTGAATGCTTCTACAGTGTCCAACACAACAGGGCCCTCACTGCAGATGACACCAGTGGGAAATGTAATAGTAAGATTCAGAAATGGCATCTCACAAGCCTACCTGTTTCTTTTCCTGCCTACTAAGCAGGACTTGCCCAGCACCTGGCAGTAGGGTAATAACAGCACATTTCTTGGGGAAGAAAACAGAAATATCCAAGGAATGAATCCAAGGAATATCCAAGGAAACAGCAATCCAAGTCACTAACCCTTGCCAGTCCCCTCATCTGTGTGTGTAAAGCCTTGGATTTGTGGCCCCCATGAAATCCGTCCAGGTGTACATGCTAGAACAGGCCCACTTGCTTATTTGCAGAGAAGCAGTCCTAATGATATGTCAGTTTGGCGAGCTCTCTGTTTTATTTCAAGGCTGTGGTCTGCTGCCTGATGATAATGCATATGAATTTGCTCCCAGACGTGTGTATGAGGTAAGTCAATTAATTCCCTTCAAGAGAAAAATCCAGACACCGCTAACAGGACATGGTCCAATTCAAAATGCTAAAATGGCTTATGAAAATGTCTGAGGGGGTCTTGCACTCTGAAATGCTTTAGTGTCAAGAACTCCAGTCCCACAGCCCACACACAGTGTCATGCTCTGCTAGAAGATGACTTTGCCTTCTCACTGGTTCTTGTCAATCATTGCAGGATGTCTCATACAGAAAAGAACCCAAAGTGTTTCAGGGATAAGGGTTTCTACATGAAGGTCAATCAAGAGACTTGAATTTACTGTATAGACGTGGCCAGTTTGCTCCAAGGAATGATATCACTGAGCAACGTGGACATGAGCCACTTTGCATCAGATGTGCAGGGGATGCGATTCTTGGCACATCCTGGGAGGACAGCATGGGCAAAGTATGACAGCCATGGCCCTTGTGAAACAGGCAACCCAAGAACTGAAAATACGTTTCTGGTGTATTTTCTAGGACAAGCACCCAAACCACCACCTGTAAACTGTAAAAGAGCCACTTACTTAGCTGGGACCCAAACTTTCAAGTTGTATTTTTACTGGGAGAGGGTTTTTTTAACAAACTTTGAGGGCTTTAGCAAAACTTAGCAAACTTTGGCACAATAGGTAGAGGTATGCTAGAGAAATTAGTTAATGCTGGAACTCATTATTAAGACCAAGGAAAATCACAGTATTGAACAGGAAGGTAAGCCTGACTTCAGAGATGGAATAACAGAAATGGGGTTCAATGGAATAGTATTATATGAAGTATTATATATACTAACAGGAATAATAATATATGAAGTATTATATATACTAATAGGAATTTCTTCCCTAAACTAGCAGCTCAGTTGGAAAAGGCAGACATCCTGCAGCTCTTCCAGGAGAGAGGGGCAGTACTGAAGGGCTTGAACAAGGCACTGATGAGACACCTCCTGCACCAGTACAACTTCTGGGCATCCAAGCTCAGGAGGTCTGAGCTCAGACTAGGATCAGTCCAAGAAAGCTCCTGTCTCATCAGAAATGATTGAAGGTGATCACTTTGTTTAGCCTCGCAAAATGAAGACAGAAAGGGGTTAAGAAAGACTTCCTCTTAGCAAGGGCAAAGGAGTGACAAATGCCAGGAATTGAACTTGCCAGTTAGTTCTAATGAGGTTACTTTTCTAATTTTCAGAAGAACTTCATATATTTTGTCCTTTTTAAAGAATCGCTGTGATGTTTTGTCCTATCTGAAAGCCTTTTGTCTAAGAATTGAGCTTCTTCATAAACTAATAGCATTCAGCACACATTTTGGGGGTTTTATTAAGCCCTTGGTAACTAATCAGTAACATCTCTCATGAAAGCCATAAATTAAACTGGAGCCCATAAAATGCAACCGGGTAAAACCGGGTTGTTTCTGGTGACACTTGACGTGTCTTTGAGCACCCAACTCGTCCAGGCCAGGAAGCAACACGATCCTCCTCTACATGAACCAAGAATGCTCAAATTATATGTACATAGCAATATTATAGTCAAATGGCTATATAAAATCTTCCATACTAGACTACAGTATGAAAATCTGCATGAATGGGACATATTTATTTAATGAACAGAGGCCTTACTATTTCAGAAGTCATATGTAAAATTTTAAGCACAAAAGGCTGCTTTTGGTGTATATTTTTAAGGCTCTAAAGGATATTGGTTCTGCCTTGGTAAGACCTCCTTTTGACATTTCCAGTGGCAGTATTGCTGTTGGAATGCCTTCATGTCACACTTAGCAGCTGCTTTCTTTGGGTCACATCCAGCCAAAATTAGCCTTGATAGTTCCCAGTCAATGGACTTTCCAAAGCTCACCTGTGCTCTCCTTCATGACTTTTCAGGGAATTTTTCTTCCCTTTGGTGATTGTGAACATGTCATTTATATGGTTTTCCTCATCAGAGCCAGCTTTATAATTTGCAGTTTCCCAAACTACAGAAGGGAAAGACTAAGGATAAAACTCTCGTTTGGCTTCCAGACTCCTGATTTCTTTTTCCCTTACCTAAGTACTGAAACACAAGTGGTAAAGCTGACCCATGAAAAAAAACAGTATAGGATACTAAAGGTTTATCGTGACGAAGCTTTTACCTTTCTAACTAGGGGAAGGTTTGTTATATTATGTTGTGAACCAGACTTCCACAGTGCCTCAGATAACACATTGCTGATGATGTTCTGAGTTGAATATATTCATACGCAAGTTCATACTGCTATGAATAAATGTCATAAGACCACTCTGACTCAGTGTATTCATCGACTAAGACTACAAAGCTTGCAATCAACTGGCAGATAAAGTAGTGACAACAAAACATCCCAGTCCCACATACTGGTTTCTATGCTGATGGATCACACCATGTCACATAAACTCAGCTGTTAACTCCATATGTTTTAACTTGGGTTTACAGAAAAGTTTTCAAGTATTAGAAAATTGCTATATAATTACCTTAGAAGTACCAGTAGATACTACTACAAACAAGATTATAATTTATATATAGATATTATGTGTTCAGTATGTATATCTTTATCATTCATGCATATATGCACTATATAAAATTAGGTATCATTACCATGGCTCGATATATCATTAAGATATATTTAATAATATATATTACATAATGGCATATTATGGCATACTGTGAAATAAACGCTATTGCTGCCAGCTTTTCTGCTATTTCCTTCTTTGAATTAGAAGTGTAAAATGTACCAATTACTCACTGGTTACATATTATATTAGAAAACAATTAACCAGTGCAAGAGTAAGTTGAAGGCTCCTGGGAAGTCTCCTTTGTACCTTATTGTGCTATATATTACATTTTCTCACCGTGTGTGAACGCGATCAATGCAATATGCGAGCCATGACACAGGAAAACAATGATCAGAATAGCCAACCTTTGATCTTTCTTTTTGGGGTAGGTACAGAAGGACTGTTAATTGTTCTTAGTTGGATGAGTCATATCATACGGCAGGAATTAAGCTGAGGTTCAACACAGTGCTCTGTGTTTACTCCTGTGAGAGGAGAAGAGGCATCATGAAGGAGGTTGTTGTCCTAGGCTGGGTGGCAGTGGACTGAGGAGATTCTCAGTACCTTCTGGCTTGGCTTTTCAAGGAACCAAAGGAGACACCATTAGACACCCTCCCCCTTTCCATCAGAGAGCAGTGGCTGCTGTCAACACCACTAAAACCCCTCCTTTCCCCACTATATATTTACCTTAATGATAGTATATGGTACTTACACAGTCTGTAGCGGTAGTATGTCTGATTTCTGTGCTGAGGTTGTGAGTTCATGGCTGTGTAAGAGCCATTTTCCGGGATGCATGGACGTTTCATGTCTCATGCAGATGTGCATTAAATATAGAGGATTATTATGGGTGACCCGCAGTCTGAACTCGGTATGTTTCTTCGGAGCATGTCTACTTTCATAAGAGATCTCCGTAGAAGAAAAACTGAAATTGCATCCATTTCTTAAATACAGGGTACAAAATCATGCATTACGCTGCTCCAAGCATCAGATCACAATGTATGCTGAGCAATGAGCAAGTCTGTTTAAGTCATCACATAAAAGCAACAATAACAGGAATAAAATTCCCTGCATGATTATATTCTTCTAAATGATGGGGTAGGTGGGTGTATCCCTAAGAAAAATACAGAGTTTGTGTCATTCCCTCAACCATGATGCATGCCCCCGTGCAACTACTCAAGATAGGAAAGAAACAAACCCGGCAATGTATCTCCCCAACCGCTCAGGAGGGTGCTGGAAAGAGCAGGAAAAATACATGATGTTTTGTTTCTTACTTCAGCATGGCAACATCGCTGCTGAAGACATGTTCAAATATGTTGAACTGTGAATTGATGGCCTTTTTCCAGTCCTCAAATGAAAACTGTAAGGAAGGTAAAAGCATCAGAACCGACGTTTTAGAACTGAGACAAAGCTCTATCTATGTATTTAATCTGTAATTACAGATGAAACCCTAGCATTTTAGGATTTAGGGAAATCTATACCCTCCCCCCCC
>JAOEHY010029229.1:0-23706 GCA_025447955.1 Psilopsiagon aurifrons | reverse complement strand
ACCGAGGCAGCTCTTTTAGGAGGGGGAGGTGAGTTAACAAACTGCGTGGCTGATTTACAGCTTAAACCACGACAATGGGTTTTCCAGGAAAGTGTGAATGCTCTATCGGTGGTGGTGTTCAAGGCCAAGTTGGACATAGCCTCGGGTGATAAAGTTTAGTGGGAGGTGCCTGTGCCCATGGCAGGCATGTTGGAACTAGATGATCTTAAGGTCGTTTCCAACCCTAACTATTCTATGATTCAGATTCTACGATTCTACAGGAATCCAGGTATACCTGATATACCAATTACTGGTTTCGTGGGCATGATATTGAATTGATTTATGAATTACAACCCAGAGGAAAAGAAAAAAATATATATTGCTTTTCATGCCTGCAGCTGCTCAGTATTGTCTTTTACTGTGTTCAGAATAAGCTCAAGGAGCAACTTTTCTGTCACAGGGCAAATACTATATATATATCTGTTTCAATGATGGTGGTGATTATTACTTTTACATTTGTTCTGTTGTACCATATTCATTCTGTTTCATGAACATTAAGATGAGTTCAAGGGCAATGCCATCTTTCTTGCGTGTTTTTTATGAGATATTAACATACATGAATCATTAGCCCAGATGTAGTGGAAGCCAGAAACTGCAACAGCTGAAAAAGGCCTGTGTGTTTCTAGTGACATGAAGACTGTCCTCAGTTAAAAAAATAAGCTACTAACAGCTATTTAGGATACTCATCTTTTTCATTAATAATGTAAGCCAAGACCTAAATAGTTGACTGAGAAAAAATTTACTTCCAGGACAATTTTATTGTAAATTTATTATACCATGTTTGCTGGATTGGGTTACTGTTGGGTTACATTGGGCCACTGTTACAATCCTGAATGTTAATTAAGGTTCCCTGAAGAGTATTTTGGTTTAGGTCTGCAGAAAAAATAAAAAGGGTCAACAGCACACCAACTTCAGATTCTCTTTTTTTTTTTTACCCTGCCATGGTGAAATTCAGTCCTACCCCTTGACAGCCTTTGTCAAATTGAAGAATTCCAGTCAATATGAAACAAAAAGAAGTATGAATGAAGGGCTAGATTCATAAATCTAATGGCAAAGAAGTAATTTTCCTCCCCCTTGCAGTTTGTAGCTCTGGGTGTAATTCACCAGTACTGAAAGAGGAAGCTCTCATTCTTTTCCTCATGAGGTGTAAATTTGATCATTTAACCCAAGTTAGTGCCCTAACTACCAACAGGTAAGTATCCCAAGGTCTCTCTTTTTGATGCTGCTTTATCTGATGTCTAATAAATAAAAGCTGGAAATTCAGTGAGTCAGTGAACCTCAGTACTACTTTGCAGTATTATTCTCTTCCGCTGGCTCTAGGACAATTTTATGCAAATTAAAGCAGTTTTACAAAAAAGAATGTCAAAGAACCAAATAAAAATTTTACCTCTTGTATTATTGTTTAGGAAACTTACATATCAATAGAGAAACTTCTGCTGAATTCACTTTTTATTTAATTTGAGAATAGGGATTAGAATGCAGATTCTCAGTGTATGTTAGACGTGAATTCTTAAGAGTTTTTTTTCTGTTGCTTGATGTATAGCTTTTTATTTTTAAGATCTCAGGAGTTCTTGTTTCATTTTGTGTCCCAAGGCATATTGTGAAGTTGAATTGTTAGGTAGGTTAAGAAAGTTAATCTTGTTAAAATGAAAAATAAAAAAACCCCAAAAGTATAAAAAAGTTATTACTTTAAGATCTTCATATACTCCAAGACCTAGGCCAGTAGTAATCACTTTCCCAGGTGGTGTAATACAGTGTGATTCCAAAGACATTATTGAAGCTAAACCCCTTTATCCCAGAAGAGAACCAAGGCTTGTATCAATAATCAAGTGCAACTATAAAAGGACAAGTTCCAAAAATACTGTAATTCTCTGAACACTTGCTCACATGCGAAATAGAAAAATTATTTAAAATTCTGTTTCGTTTACTTTTCACTTCGTCTGTTTGCAATAACATCTTTATAACTTTGTCTTCTTTTCTTTTTAACAGCACCTTCAGGCTTGAAGGAATATCTATACCTGGAGGCATATCAGTTAATTTCTTTCATACCAGATTCATCATAGTGACTTCTTCCAGGCCAGATCTGAGAAGTAACCAGGAACCTGACTTTCTGTGGAGAATGGAAAAGCCCTTCAAGTCAGAGCACAACTGATCATGAGTGTAATCTGCATTGAATCATCTTTCTCAGATCTGACAGCTACAAGCTGAGTCCTGGAGAAAGCCACAGCCTTAATTTCCATTTGGTGGGAAAGAAGAATATAGAGGACTAAATGTCTTGCCTCGTTGCAGAAACTGCTGTCTCTGAGCCTGACACTTGAGTCCTGTGCTGACTAACCAGAGTAACAAACAATGAGTTTTTCATAGGTCCAGCCAGCATCCACAGATATTTCAGTATGTAGCCAAAAGGAGAGATGAAGCACTTAAGTAATAGCAGAAAAGTAATGCATTTACTATAACAGAGGAATGTGACTGTAGGGAAAGAAGACCTTTGTCATCCCTTGTACATATTCAAAGCCATACAGGAACAGAGCATTGGTGATGTTAAATTGCCTAAAAGGACACTGTCTCCTGTCCTCCACCCAACTTTGAAGAAGTTCAGCTGTTAGAGATTGCATCTCAATGCACTTCTAGTATTTGCACTGTCACTTCCATTCAGGGTAATGATGTGTGTCACTGTTTGCACAGATGGCCCCAGGAGATTTTTGACCACAGCAAGCTATATTTTGTTGGGGCTCCAAAAGGAAAGTTAGAACTGAAGAAGAATATTTGCGCTCTTTTTCACTATGGGGATCTCTTCACAGAAAGGACTATGGTCTTTTCTTAGGTTTAAATAAATACATACATATACATACATATACATATATGTATATATATGAAAAAGCATCAACATGATAAGGTGTATTTAAAACGGGGATATAATCTTTTTTAATAGCATCCATTTTTTATCATATTAGCAACCAAGTAATTTAGTCTATGGAGTTATACATCCAAAACGTTCCTATTGAACATTTATGTTATATTCCAAATTACTGTTAAAGAAGTCATTTGTAATATGTATTTGACATAAATTTTTCTAGCCATTTGTCTATACTTCATGGAGATATCTAACAGGCAAGCAGCATTTTCAGTTTATTTTTCTAAATAAATTTCTTGTTCATGTTATTTGCAGTCACTCATTTTGGCTGGTTTTCATTATCTCCAAAAATAATTTAAAGACAGAACCAAAATGCAGGAATTGTTCTACTTAAGCTGTAATGATTTGCTGACCAAAAGCTTTAATATAAATATTGTAATTTGTAAAATGATGAAGTATATTTATACAGGCAAATATGTATGGAAAACAAGAGGAGGTATTTTAACTCTTAATTTCAGAACATAGTTTATTTTAATATTGACATGAAGAAATCTAAATATATAATGGGATAGATTTTTTAGTATCATTGAGTTTTCAAGTGAAGATTTGGATGCTGAAGAATGAAAGAAATGTATTCTAATAATTGTGGATCCCCAAATTATGCAGAGACCCTTTGACAGCTGTCTCTTTTTATTCAAAAACTGTTTTCATTTTTTGAGGTTTGGGGTTTGTTGTTTTTTTTTTTTTTTCCTCTCACTGTGTGTAGGGCTGTTTGTTTGGATTTTTTTTCATTTTACCATACTGAAAAGGCCATGAAGTTGATACTATTTGATCACAAATGGAGAAGATACAGAATAAGAGATTGTTTCTTAGACCAATCTACAGTTTACAGTTAAGAAAACTCGTTGTTATCCATCTACTGAAGTGTTTTGTTGTCAAGCTATTGAATATTTCAATGCTAGAGCTGTTTTAAATAAAATATATTTTTTCCTTTTTTCTTAGTCCATTAGCCTGTGTGTAATTTTAAGAGAATAGTGAAGCACGTGATTCCCAGTTTACGTAAAATATTAATCTTAAATCCAGTCACGTGTATCTGATTTATGAAGCTGAATAGTTTTTTATTTTCAATGCTTTATGAAAACTATGAAGTGCTCAATGATAGAAAAATGATCTTTGAAGAACAAAAAAAGGAAAATTTAAGCTTTTTTTTTAATTTATAGGTTAACTTTGTCATGAGCAGATATCTTATACCTGTTGCTCTGCTCTAATGTACTAAATAGTTTATGTGGGTGTGTTTGTGTGTGTCCACTCATGAGCACCCTGACCTGCTGATGAATGAAATGCCAATTTTGTTGAAGTGCCACGAGTCCTGTTACTGCAATGGATTATCATATTATTGTTTTTCTTGGAGAAAGACCTGAGCTCTGTCTTGCTTGTGACTCTGAAGCCATAAATATCTTCTGTCAGGAAATCAGAAAATGAAATCATGAAGTGAATATTAGCCTCCCTCATCTGTCAAAACTTGGGACCATCTCATGGTTTGACACTTTTTTTAAGGAAAGTTAGTGGTCAATTTCCATTGGTGCAATGGATAAATAAAACCTTGTATTTGTTTAAGAATGATTGCTGTTTTTTAGTCCCACACATTTTAGCTTATGGTTGGCTTATAGTCTTTAAACTGTGATTTCATTTCTGTGTCATTATAGTAGCACACTTGGACACAAAACTTGCATGGGCTTGGTTTTGCTTCCTCCTTGGATAAACTGTATTTTAAAATTGGAGAGCTTGCTTTTTGGGACTAGCATTCAGAGTTGTTTAAAGTAGGGACAACATTACCAAAACAATGAGAAAATTTCAGAATGATAATTTGAGCATTTCCGTTATCTAATAATAATAATAATAATATTTGGAAAAGCTCCTATTTTTGTGAACAAAATGCATTCATCTATATTTGAAAATCGCCCAATAAAAAGCTAGTGAAATAATTCATTACTACTTGCAAATATTTTTCTGCTATGAATTCTAGATGAGATTGTGTGTGAAATTTTTATTGTACAAAAACGACCCAAACAATGCAGTTTTCTTCAGACAAATACAGCAGATCTGAAAAATAATGACGTAGTCCCTGGAGTGGTTTTACACAATGTGTTTAATGCAAAAAAAAAAAAAAAAAAAAAAAAAAAAATATACCAACATGTGGGGTTAATTTGAGATTTGAGTTACAAATGTAATTGGAAGAGGACACTCGTGGTTCGTATCAATCACATTCTTTATAACTCTGATTTAACCTGGGGTTTCATGCTGCAAAGTAAATTTCAGTGCATGTGCACACACACACTTGCATGTACCATGTCTTATTCTACAACCTGACACTGGGGTAACTCCAAATTTCTTGATTTTTGTGGATTTAAATAATTAAACCCTTAGGTAAATATTCAGTATTGTGGTGTAAGCTGAGCTGATGTGTGTATACTATGCAGATACTCCCCTGAGATAAAACTTCAACACAAGATAATAAAACTCTACTGCAATTTCTCAAATAGTTGGCAAATAATGAGCACTGATATTTCTTTTTTTTTTTTTTTTCATAAGGTTTAAAAACAGAGGAGATAATAAGATTATCTTATTAAACAACAAAGTTTTTGTGATTTTTCCACTATCTTAGGCTAAACCTTTCGACAAGACCAGCCGAACTTTTTCAAAAAAGCTGACATTATGGTAGCTGATGGGTCCTTTATGGTAGCTGATGGGTCCTTTATGGTTTATAGGTGCTGTGTGTATAAGAAGTGCCTGCAGAAGTGGTTCTAAAATAGTGCAGTATTTTTGACATCTGCCATCAGAAAATCTCTCTGAAACCATCAATATTTTGAAATGATGAGGTGTACAAACCCAAAACCTGACAGTTCTGGATGTCTCTACAAGAAATTCTTTCAGTAATTGAACCTTTTAAAATACATGCACTGCCATTATTCATCAGAAAAATAGAGGTATGTATCTGTTTTGCAAAGTGCAAGCAAAAGGTTACAAGTATCTGGTGATCACCAGAATGTTACAGAAGTGTTCCTCTCCTGATACGAGCAATCGCCCTAAGTCTCACATGGCATGAATATCCCAAGGGGAAATTTTTCTTTCTGATGGGATATGTGCTTGGTCTGTAGCAAGCCTCTCCAATAAGCTTGTAAATAAAACCTGTCCAAAAGATAGCCATGCCAGTTTTGGTGTGGGAGTGTGTTGCTTAAGGGAGGATGGGGGGAGGGCAACCATGGCCCTACCCTGGGGCTTCTGCCACAGGTAGGAGGCTGTCACTCAGCATCTGACAGAACCAGAGCCTACTGGAGGACAGTTATACTGGAATGTGCCTGCTGACTGTGAGGTAACACTTATCAGCCACCATCTGGGCTGTCTGCTAACCAGAAGTCAGGGGGAGTCAGGGAAAATAGACCCTCTGGATGTCTGTGGCAGAAGAAAAGGAGACAGTGGCTTCTAAGGCAAAATGGAAAGGATGCTGGGAAAGAAGCTGTGGGCTTCATGCCATAAATCCCAGGAAGACCTTGGGAACTGACCTGTCAGCCTGGGAAGATCATGGAACAAATCCTCCTAGAAGCTCTGCTAAGGCATGTAGGGGACAGAGAGATAAATGGAGACAGCCAGCAAGGCTTTACCAAGGCTGAATCTTGCCTGAGTAACCTTTCTAGGATGCGGTGACTACCTCAGCAGACACAGGAAGAGCTACAGATGTCATCTGTCTGAACTTATGTGAGGCCTCTGACACAGCCCTCAGACAAGTCCTCCTCTCTAAATTAAAAAGATTTGAACTTGAGGGATAGACTGTTTGATGGATAAAAAATTGGTTGGATGGTCACATACAGAGCGTAGTGGCCAACAGCTCAATGACCTGATGGCTGTTAGTGACAAACAGTGTCCCCCAGAAATTCCTACTGGGGTCCGTACTGTTCAATATCTTCAATAATGACGTAGACAGAGGGATCAAGTGCATCCTCAGCAAGTCTGCAAACTACATCAAGCTGAGTGGTGCAGTTGACTTACCTGAGGGATGGGATGACATCTAGAGGGACATGGAGAAGCACAAGAATTAGAACCTCATGAGGTTCAACAAGGCCAAGTGCAAGTTCCTGCACCTGGCTTGGGGCAGCCCCCAGTATCAATACAGGCTGTAGGATGAAAGAATTGAGAGCAGCTTTGTGGAGAAGAACTTGGGCGAACTGGTGGGTAAAAAGCTGTCAGCGAATGCCCACATCCCAGAAGGCCAATCGTATTCTGGGCTGCGCCAAAGGAACTGTAGCCAGCAGGTCAAGGGAGGTGATCTGCCCCTCTACTCTGCACTGATGGAGTACTGCATCCAGCTCTGGAGTCCTTAGTTCAGAAAAAAACAGGACGTATTGGAGTGGGCCCAGAGGAGGGCCACAAAAATGCTCAGGTGATTGGAACACCTCTGCTATGAAGAAAGGCTGAGAGAGTTAGGCTTGTTCAACCTGGGTGAGGCTCTGGGGAGACCTCCTTGGGGCCTTTCAGTACCTAAATGGAGACAGGGAGAGACTTTTCAGGAGTGCCTGTAGCACTAGGACAAGGGGTAGCAGTTTTAAACTGAAGGAAGACAGACTCAGACTAGTTATAAGGAAGAAGTTTTTTTACAGTGATGGTGGTGAAACACTGAAAGAAGTTTCCCTGATCAGTGCTAGATGCCTCATTGCTGGAAATATTGAAGGTCAGCTTGGACAGGGCTCTGAGCAACCTGAATCAGTTGAAGATGACTCTGCTTATTGCAAGCGGGCTGGACTACATGACCTTTAAAGGTTCCTTCCAAACCAAACTATTCGATGATTCTATAACAAATTATGGAGTGGCTGGGAGGAAAATGTCAGTTTATGTTGGCTGCTTTTAAATACCATTATCCTGTTGGTTTTAGAGTGATTTATTTAGCAATTGTCAATAGCAAGGGTTTAACAATATTGGTGCAGCAATCCAGGATCCCTGAAGTGACCTTCCCTGAATTGCAGAGTGTCTGAAAGGGAGTATTTTCATCTATAACTGCAAAAACAGTGTAAGGAGAACATTCATCTGTAAGACAAACCAAGGAGACCTTGCAAATACAGAGGAATGTAATGAAGGGTTGACACTTGAGTTGAGATCACAAGTCTAGCTAAACTTGGGGAAAAGATATTCAAGTATGTGGTTTAAGATGACACAGTTACTGGAGCAAAACTGTAGGAACGAGTTGGAAGGAGAAGATTGAGTCGTGCAGAGGAAGTCATATTGACAGTGACACTTACATTACAATAAGTTTCCTTAGAGGGCTGCTGCGACTAAATTACTGATTTTCATGGACTGGATAGTTGCAGATCCCATGAGAAAGAAGCAAAAGGCAGGTCGGTGTGATTCAAAATGCTTCAGTTGAATGTTTCTTTAGATTCAATATCCTTGCAGGACTGCAGAAGCCAAAAAAATCTCCGCACAGTTGTGCTTAAATTCAGAAAAGACAATTAAAACAAGGACCCCTGTAAGGAAGTATCTGGAAAGAATCACAGAGAGTTAAGTCATGGCAGATGGCATAGAGACTATTTGATACTTTACTGAAGCACACAGCAAATGCATCCTGTTTAACAAGAGGCTTGAGAAAGGGCAAAAAAGGAACCAGCATGGCCGAGCAGCAGGGTGTTAGGGACTGCTGGGTGCCAGAAGACATCCTTCAGATACCTGAAGGTTTTTAAAGAAAATGTAAGGATTGCAAACTTCTTAAAACTAAATATAAATAAACTAAAAATCCACAGAAAGGCAAATCAAGCTAATTACAAGTTAGATAAGACATTTATTAACCAAAATAGTTGCAGCAGCTAATAAAGGGAAACAGAAACACTCAGATATTATAGGAACAAAATAGGCTTAACATTTTAATTGTGCTTTTGCTGCAGAAGACTTTGGTAAATTCTCACACATGAATTTTTCTCTACGGGGGAACTCATCTGAAGTCATATTTTGTCTGTATGAGGTGGTACAAAATAGAATAAAGAAAATATGAAGACCAGATGGCATGCAGCTAACAGTTTTAAAGACACTCAGCAAAATAGTCAAAATGGTAAAAATGCTGTGAAATTCATTGTTCAAAACTATTTTGATGGCTTTTGAGATGTGAAGTTGCGAATTGTGTTGACAATTTTAAAGTGAATTTGAGGTAGATTAGAAGAAGAGTCCAGATCATTGTCAGTATTGTGCAAATCAGTTGAAAACTGTCGTAATACTTTTTTTTTTTTAAAGAACTGGGAGGTATGTGACAGTGTCAATGTCATCAAATACTACAGGAAATGGTGTAGCCATCTAAAATAAAATAGAGGAGACAGTGCAGCTGGCTAAGAGGAAAGTTCATGCATTAATTTTAAAAAGTGTTAGAATATGGGAGAAAAGGCTGATTTTTCATGATCAGTTTTCACAGTGGAAAGAGGTCACTAGTGAAGTTCCTTGGGACATGTACTGCTGTCCGTGGTTCTCAAAATATATGTGAACATATGAATATCCTGGAAAAGCAGTGTACAGATATTTGGTAATTTACTGATCATACTAAGTTTTAAAGATATTATATATGAGTGGCCTGAACTGTTATTAAAATTGCAGACAAAATTCAGTGAGTGCAAACTGATCTGTATGAAATCTCATTTTTATTTCACATACTTCACTTAGTTTGATATTTAGTGGTTAAATATTTTTATGAAAATGTCAATCCTGTGCTTAGAACGTTACAAAATTCAAGCATGCATGTAATTATTAAGAAACTAATAGAGAAAATAAGTGAATGTCCTTCTATCAGTCAATGAATGTGTGGTAAGCCATGATATTCAACATTTTTAACACTATGTCCAGTTCTGATCGTCATCCAGAGGAAAAAAAAAAAGGATGCAATCAAACTGAAAAAGCTTCATGTACTTAATATTGTACTGATAAATACAGTTGCAGTGTAAGCTGTGAATGGAAGCCATCTGAATAATTAAAATTGAGGAGCTTTTAATTTACTCCATACTGACAATTACTGGACAAACTCCTTTTGAATTTCCTGCACGTGAATAACTAGAGAGTTTTCAACCAAACAAGCAGCAGTTGAGCATAAGAGAAACATATTATTTGTAGTGAAAACTTTACTTGGGCACTTGACTTTGTTAGTTATTTACAATTAAAATTAATCTTACTAGAAGACCTACTCAGTAGAATTTAAACTTCTGAAATTATTTTGAGTGGGTAGACCAGATAAGATTCTAACATGAACCAAAATTCATCTGTAATGCAGAATGTAATATAATTTATTTTATTTGGCCAATTATTTATTTCCATTTAAGGAGATTTTGTAATAGCAGTGAGTAGCTTGTGCAAACAGAATAGTATCATAGGATTTTTTTCACAGAGCAAAATGTTTTTAAAATGTTGCAGCTGGGAACATCAGTAAAAATTTCTGTTTATTATAATTTAGCAAGTAAAATACAGCCTGCTCTTTTATGCATCACTGTTACAGTTGTGCTGCTACTGCTGAAATAAGACAATAGATTTTATTTTAACACTGTCCTTCATCTATCTATTCTTAGAACAAATGCTTGGGTTTTTTTCTGTTTCATCTCTAAGGCAATCTGCATTCATATTGCTAACAGAGGCCTCTGGTTTGCTCTTTCCCCTGTTTTCAAACTACAGATGTAATCTGGGACATTATAGCACTAACTTACTTCATCTGTTGGAATTTGTTGCCTGTTGATCATATACCATTTACTTTTGTTTGAGAAGCAGATATCACAGATTGGTCTTGTGTTAACAGACTTCATTTAATGTAGCTTAGACTGATTCTATCTTATGGAAAAATAAATACTTGGTATTTTTGTGTGGAAAACCTGACTAAAGGCACTGTCTTTGCTGTAGGCTATTTAAACAGGCTTTTCCAACAAAAAAAGTACTTTAGAATATTTTGGCAATGGATGAGAAGTATTTCCATATGCCTGGTTATGGCTTTGTTCCATTTGGACTTGCAATGTGGTGTTTTGAATGGAACGAATTGAACTGAATGAAATCACCACTACATAACTAATCTGTTTCTAGTTTGCAAAAATTTTTACTTTTCTGACAGTGTAGAGGGTCTTAGCTCACATTAAAACAATGTTCTAATTAAGATTTAAATTTCTTCAGATTTTTTATCATATGCAGAGAAGAGAGTAAACAAAAATAAGACGTAGTGTAGCAGAAGGGAGACCTTTATAAAAGTAAAAAGAAAATAAATACAAAGTAGGAAAACTCCTTTTTCTGAAAATGCATTGTAAGACCCATAGTTAAAAGAGCTAAGTTATGACATAGAGAAAAGTAGCAGCAAAGGTCACATTGCATATTAGGTTCCTGGAATTGAGGTGTGCAAAGTACGATTTAATAAATGGCAAAATATAAAACATATATCACTCTGCCTTTAAACTTTCAGACTTTTGCAGTTAGGGCAGTTGTGTCTCAGAGAATCCAAAGAATGATAGAAATGCTGGTTAGAATGGATTTCTGGATATAAACTGTTCCAGTTTCACTTTGGAGGTGATCAACAAAAACTTTGTCTTCATAACCTCTCCAAAGGTATGTGCGCACTTTCTATGGATATCCTGGTGTAGTGCTGTACTGTGAAGAAATTTTTCTGTATGTAAAGCCTGATTTACTTAGCTAACACTTCAAGGCTATCCCTTGCGTATTCCCTTTTGTATTTTTCTGTTACTTCTGCAAAGAGTTTAGCTTGGCACTTGACTTTAACTTTGCTACTCTGCACTTCAGCAACCTTTCAATTTTAGTCATGAGCTTTAGTAGTCCTCTGCTGTGCATTCTACAAAGTTCATCTGTCTCAGGGCACAAGGATGTTTCTGGCCTTGGAGTCAACCAAGTGCTTGTACCTGAAAATGCTTTCAGCCTGATTGCTGCTCATCTAGTCAGTTCCCATGAGCCACACCTGTTCCACCCGAAGTAAAGAGCCTTCTGCCTGTTAAACTTCATTTCCCAAGATCCTTCTAGCTTGATTTTTTTTCATTCATTATGTCAATCATGCCTCTTAACAAAACATCATCCAAAAATTTGTCAACTTTGCCTTCTGTTGTCCCTGATTAAGGGACATCAGTATTGATCATGGAAGTCATTAATGCTCACAGACCATGGCTAGCCATTGATAAATCTGTCTGTACTGTTCTTGATGTCTGCCTTGTCTTTCATGTGTTTCAAAATAAATTCCAAGTGAATGTCAGCTGTGATCTTTCCAGTGTCTAAGGTGACACTGGCCTGGTTTAAAGTTCCTCTGTTTTCTCTTCCTTCTTAAGATTAATGTAATGTTTGAGTTTTTTCCTGTTGTTGAAGACCTTTCTTGATTACTGTGAGTTTAAAAGATGATAGTAGCCTTCAGCTCACTTCAGCTAGCTCTTTCAACACTTTCAGGTGAATTTGATCTTGTATCCTGTTCTTGAGTAAGTCCAGCTACTGATCTTGTCTATTATTTTTTTTGTTTGATGTTAATCAAAGGGGTTTTTTTGCATTTATCCAATTTTTATTTAATTTTAATTTTTAAGCAACAAAAAGCTTTATTTGCTCAGGCATTTTACTTCCCCATTAGTAGCTGGCCACCTAGATAGCATTGTGCAGTTTTTATTATACTGGTATTTGACCTTTTTAAGGAGATGTATATTTATAAGAACATATTTTGTTCTAGAATAGAAGTTACATAAAAATCCAATTCTACTGTTTGAAATTTTTAGATAATATAGTATTTGGATCCACAAAGATGCAAGCTCAGAGCTCTCAATTTTTAATTTTTTTTTCTTTTCCTTTTAGATGAAGCAGTTCTGACATTCATTTTATTTAATACCTTGCTGAAGAATGGAATGACAACAACTATCAGAATAAAAGCATTAGACATAATGCATACTGCAGTAAGTAGTAGTATTCAGGCAATAGTGAAGAATCAATAATTTTGTAGAGTACAAAATTTAGGATTACTTGTCTTTAGAATATAACGTGATTTTTCTTTTGTCCATTTTGGATATCCAATCCACAAACTATTTTAATTAATATCATTTAATATGTTAAATAACTTGCCTAAGGGTATTTTTTGGGCCTTCATGAGACCGCAGTTCCAGAAATTAGTACTTCTCAAAGAGTGTTTGTATATAAATTGTGATCATCTAAAGGCAAAATATGCTCAATATCATTTAAAGCTGATAATTTCAGTATAATTGTGAAGCACTGAGTACCTTGATATTTACTCATTGGAATCCATGATAATAATTTCTTTGATAAGGATACTTTTTTGGAGCTAATGGCATAAGCAAACCACCCAGAAAGGAATTTTTTTTAGCACTGCTAATATGCTGCTAAATTGTTGTAAGTGACAAATGACATAAGTATGAAAATTTGCTTTTTGAACATTTTTTGAACATAAAGAAAATTTTACTTTCATTGTAAATGGCAAAATGCTAGTCTCACGTAAGTACTGTATCATCCTTTAAAGCAAGCACAGGAAGTAACAACTTATTTGCTTGACTGGCTTTTACTAACTTCCCTCACTAACCCACCTAAATCAGTCTCCAGCTTCTTAGAAATCTGTGCTATTATACACTAGTGAATAGGTGTGGTAACATACCTCTGTTTTACTTCTTGCCTTAGGTCTAGCAGAAAGAATAATGTCTGCTAAATTAGAATTCCTTAGAAGATCCACCTTTTTTTTTTTTTTTCTCCTCAGATTTTCCCAGCTCCAGTTTCTAAACTGTGTCCAAAGGTCTCCCCAAAGCCTTCAAAAAGCCCAGGAGAATGACAGCTGAGTCTCAAAGTTTCATCACTGTTTCTCAGATCCTTCATAAAACTAGAATTGATTTGTGTCTTCCTAAAAGATAAGTTCCTTTGGAGCTTCTCTGAAGTAACTGCAAAACATCCAACTGAAGCCCACTGCAAGAACACTAGTTTTCATCTTGCTCTTTGTAAAGAATCGTTCTTTGAAGTAACTGCCTCACACAATACTATTACCACTACAGGCACATAATTATCACTCATTTTTTCTCCTGCATAGAAAATGTGGTGTTTCTGGACACACGTTTACAGAATGTTCTGATGCTATTTGAAGTATAAAAGAACAAAGAAGGAAATAAAGAGATAAATGTAGGGAGCCTCTGTATGGACAAATATTGTGCCCTTAACAGTTAAACACAGCTCTAACATCATTCCTGCAGCACACAGAATAAAACTGAAGACTGTATTTCCAAGCATCATAGTTTAATGCACTTTCAATATTAAAGAATCAGTCCAGAAAGTATTAATTTTCTGATAGGTAGGAATTATGCATATGGAAGAGACATGTCTTAATTAGAACTTTTAGTAATTTTTCAGAGTCTAATAGAAGTTTAAATGCACAAATAGACCTCATATTCCATATATAAAAAAATTCCTGTGCCTCTAAATCCACATCCAGTTTGTCCAAAACACATTTTCCCAAGTCTCACATACCAGAATCCAAGAACCTCAGGGAAACTGATAAATCACTTGGGAGAAATAAAGCTCAAGTTATTTAAGCTAATTTCAAAATTATAAATATGAAGGCATTATTGAAAATGACATGTATAGTAACTAGGGTCTTGTATAGATATAGAAAGAAATATCTCTGATTAAGTCTGAGAAATAATGTGTATCTTAATGGATGGATGCGGAATATAGAGATGTCTATATCAGAATGGGACCACAGAAGATAGAATACACAACGAGGTACAATCTAACAGAAATACTCCACTCAGGAGCATGCCTTGTGTAGGGATGACATTATATGAGCTTCAAGTACATATGGAGTTGTTGATTTCTGGTATTTACACTCCAAGGTATCTCCAAGGTTAGGTATTTTCTTGCTTCTCTATACTTCTTTTCAGGCTGATTCTTTCTTCATGTCTAAAGACTCTAATTTCTTCCTAACTGTTTAATTCAGCTGATGATTATTCTGTCATTTAAATTGTACAGTTTTGTATATTCGATCCACGTACTTATTTACACATTTATACACATACACATTTACTTTCACAATTCTTAACAGATAAGGTGGCTTTATCCTGATTATTTGCAAGCCATGGACCTTGCAGGTTTGCGTACAATATACTGGTTGATGGGGTGTCCTGCTAATGCTCAAACATTTCCCTGAAAATGGAGACGTTTTCTTGAAGACTCCCTTCTTGTAAGAAATAAACAGAGAATATTTATTGAAAAGAAAATACACAACTTCTATGGCTATGTCCAGAATGCAGAAAACTTGTTTTCAACTTTTCTTCTTTCCTTTTGAGAAAAGTAACCAAGCAGCAGGGAGCTGTTTATTTCTTAGTAGATAGGAGATGTTTGAGACAGCTTCATTTTGTACAAAACAAATCTCACTGAAAGAAAAAGAGATTACAGAAAATTTTCTGCCTAGCAACATCTGCTCTCAGGAGGCAGAATTTTATGCTGAAGTCCTTTAGGTGTGTCAGAGTCCTATTGGAGAAAAACCCCAGTGCCTAACCTTGTGGCAGTTCGTGATCCCAGGGTTGAAATTAAGACACAAATGAGGTCAAGTACTGTGATTGGACATTTTGTTTATTACAAATTACAAAAAGACAGTTATTGTAAAAAATGGAAAATATTGTGATGAAAGCAATAGTGACAGGACACATTGGAAAAAGGCAGAAAATTAAGCTAGAATTTGGGGTACAGAGAGAGAGAGAGAGTCATCACTGTGGATCCAGCGGTGTCCCAGGGATCTGTTGTCATTGTTGTTGGTGGTTGGGGTTTTTCATTGTTTGTAGTCTCGTAGTATCAGGGCAGAGTGTCTCCCAAGAATCTGTCGGCTGTGGGTGTCCTTATGGAGTCATACTTCTGGAGTCCTGTTGAAAGTACCCCATGGAGTGTGTCTCGTGGAATTGCCCTCATGGCCATGTCTCATGGAGGGTGTCCCTCAAGGCCCATAGTCGTCATCAGCAGAGAGTGTCCTTATGAAGTTGTCCTTCGGGAGCCATCCTCATGGGAATTACTCTCTGGCAATGTATCTCTTGGTGATGTATCTCTTGGTAATGTGCCTGTTGGTGATTACCCCCTTTTATAATGAGTTGCAGGGAGTACCTCTGCTCTTCATATAGTGTATTACACATTCCTGGTGGGCCAGTTTCCCTGGTCTTGCAGCCAGCTCTTTGACACACATGTGTTTGCAGCAATTCTTGGGATAATAGCTCACACTAATCTTCAAAGGAATGAACTAAAGAGTCTTAGCTCTTTTTTATTCATCCCTCAGGCAGTGGATGGTGAAGTCCCAGTTCAGCTCCTCACACCCTTCTCCCAGGGTGAGGGATACTGAGTCTTAACTCCGCCCACTCATCTCAGAGTGTATTTCCATCTCAACTTCTCAGGCCAGTCTTTGAGACAATGGGCAGTGGAGTTTGATTTCAGATCAGTCTCTCACAAGGTGTATGTAGCATGGTAAATTTTGGCTACATTTTTAATTATGGTGCTCATTTATGTAACAGCATTCTGCTCTCCTGATGAAAATAGATCTACTCAAAATGCATATATATCATACCTACCTGCAACCATAGAATCATAAAATGGTTTGTGTTGGCAAGGACCTTAACAGCATTGAGTTCCAACCCTCCTTCCATGGGGAGGGACACATTACACTAAACCATGTCACCCAAGACTCTGTCCAACCCAGCCTTTAACACTGCCTTGGAGTGGTTGATCTCTTCTCCCATGTAACAAGTGGTAGGAAAAGAGGAAACAACCTCAGAATGTGTCAGGGAGGTTTAGACTGGATATTAAGAAGAATTTCATCAGTGAAAGGCATTGGAAAAGGGAATTCCCACTACAGGGAATTGGTGGAATCACTGTACCTGGAAGTGTTCAAAGCCAGCTTAGATATGGCCCTTAGTGACATGGCTTAGTGATGGCCATGGAGATTCTGGGGTAACAGTTGGACTTCATGATATTAAAGGTGTTTTTCAACCTGGTTGATTCTATAATTCTATTATCATATTTATTTCCTATTGAAAACCTCCTTGAGTCCCCTGTGTTTGTTTAAATGCTTGGGTTATTTTTCTAACTTGATAATTATTCCTTAATTTAGTTTGGTATTAGGCCTAAATATGAGCATCTGAATTCACAATGTATATGCCTAATATAGGAATTAGACTGCTGGTTTCAACTCAGTTGGGCTACATACATGCAGAAGGTAGAATACATTGAATTTTTCTTATGAAGCTGGCTGCACTATCATTTCTTGGAGATTAATCAGTACTAATTGCTTTCTCATATTCAGCTTTTCTACAACAACAACTAGATGCCAAATTTTATTATTTTTTGTAATGTAACACTAAAGCTCTATTTTTACTTGCAAATGAGAGTAATATCAGAGAAAGAGCAATAAGCATCACTGATTTTGTAAGACACTTGTGCTGATCACTACTACTTCCTTAACCTGAAAAAAAACCCAGACAACCAAACCCCAGCATTTTGAACCACCCTGCAAAAAAGAAGATGGCTATTGAGGAAGCACTGACTTCCTCTATTTTAATGAGCAGAGAAGAGATTCAGAGCAGCTCTGTGGAGAAGGGCTTGGAGATGTTGGTCAATGGAAAAATGAACATAAGCCTGCAGCGTGCTCTTGCAGCCCAGAAAGCCAACCGCATCCTGGGCTGCATCCAAAGGAGTGTGACCAGCAGGTCGAGGGACGTGATCCTGTCCCTCTACTCTGCTCTCATAAGACCTCACTTGGAGTATTGTGTGCAGTTCTGGTGTCCTCAAAATCAAAAAAGACATGGAACTGTTGGAACAAATCCAGAGGAGGGCCACAAGGATGTTCAGGGGACTGTAGCACCTCCAGTATGAAGATAGGCTGAACAAGTTGGGGCTGTTCAGCCTGGAGGAGAGAAGGCTGCGTGGACATTTCATAAGCAGCCTTCCAATATCTGAAGGGATATAGGGATGCTGGGGAGGGACTCTTCATTAGGGACTGTAGTGATAGGACAAAGAGTAATGGGTTTAAACTTAAACAGGAGAAGTTAGGATTGGATATGAGGAAGAAAATCTTTAGTGTAAGGGTGGTGAGGCACTGGAATGGGTTGCCCAGGGAAGTTGTGAATGCTCCATTGCTGGCGGTGTTCCAGATCAGGCTGGACAGAACCTTGGGTGGCATGGTTTAGTGGGAGGTGTCTGTGCCCATGGCAGGGGGGTTGGAACCAGATGAACTTAAGGTCCTTTCCAACCCTAACTATTCTATGATTCTAATTCTAGAAGTTTAAATAAGACAAAATCTGTATCTCAGGTGCCTAGATACAAAAAGAGCATAAAGAAATACCGAGTCTAAGAAAAACCTCTCTATTTTTAACAATGTTGTATTTATACTGTTGAATGTTTATTTACATCATTGTTCAGAAAGTGCTCAATATTTTGTCAAGCTGTAAAAGTAATTTGACTTCACAAATGCACACAAAAGCCTTTCAGCAATATAGCATCACTAGGTAACATGTTTCATACTCAGAAACTATATGCATTTGGGCTTACAGGTAATAGTTGAAATTTGACAGAATCCTGTACTCTGGTTTGCTGAACATTAGGCTTTTGATGTAAGTAAGAAAAAAAATTCTCACTGTTCCTGGGCTTGTCAGTCTACTGTCAAAATTACTTCATAGCATATAAAAATATTTGAATAATAATTTTATCAAGATTAATTTTATTAAGTCATATTAGAATGTGGCTTAAAATACTAAAATCCTTCTCTGGTGTAGGTCTTGACAAATATTAAGTATATAATTATTGCTATCAATTATTTTGTAAATTTACTTCATTTTGTTTTGCACAGAACTTAAAAGTTTTGCATATTTACAAATTACCCATGAAGAAAATAGCGTCCTTCATTCCTTCATTCTTTGGCTGCTTTGATTCTATGTATCTAATCAGTTCCTCGTAAGAAAAAGCTTTTCTTTTTCTAGGTCCTTTGGGTAAAAAAATACCTCCAAAGTAATAAAATTTGAGTCCTGGGTTATTGCTGAGCTTTATCTAGTGAAAAGCTTTAAGCAAGAATACATTTTCCTCAGCTTCATCAAGATAGCAGATACTTACTAGCACTACGCTCCTGGGCAAACGAGTCAGATTAGGAAGTTAATTTACAGCCCAGGCAGAAGTGAGTTCTGGTCTGTCTGCCCACTTAAATGAATGTTGGCAATCTTGTGAATCTCTTGGTTTTGTCTCTGGAAGACTTTCAAAGTCACCTCCTGATTTTGCCTTTTTAAAATTAGCATACCCTCGCAGTAGCACACATATCTAGGTTGAACATGTGAGGAAAGAACATTTGCTTATTTGTATCAGTGACATATCCATGTTCATTGGGAGATTTGGAAGCAAGAGTCACTCCACTAGTGCACCAAATAGTGCACCATCTTGATTGTTGAGCACATGCATGTTCTATTTGCCAAATTATTGCAAGTGCCTTCAACAGTTCCCAGCAGCATCAATCCCAGGTAGATATTTTCTGGTTTGCTGGCTGTCAGAAGTAAAAAGACTGTAATCAAAATGGCTTCACTGACCTGAATATCAGTGATATTTTAGTGACAGTGGATACCAAAACATCTTGCACCTATACTGAATAAAGCTGATGAGAAAAGATCTCTTCTGACCGGAAACTGCACTGGTTACGTGTAAGCCACAGGCAGCTATTAACAAAGTTCTAAAAGGCTTATGCATCTCTTGTCTCAGTCAGAAGCATGCTATACAAATTATTTAAAGGGTGGTGTTTTTTCTCTTTTGTTCTATTCTTCATTTTTTAATTAAGTGTTTTCAAGTAGTTTGACAGTGCCATTAATATTGAAAATATATTGTATACAGTTGCAAAGCATTTCTTAAATGCAGTATTCCTCTAACCTAGGACATCATCATCTTTGTGTTAAAAAGCACATTTTTCATGTAAAAAACCCATTATGCTCTCATGTAAATCTTTCGGTGTAATACCAATGGTCATCTATCCTTGGCTTTGAGCCCTTAATTTCTATAGATTATTAATAGAACTGAAAAATCATACCCCTCTACAGAAGAAAAATGAAAAGCAAGTATAATATATTGGTGACTTTGCAGTAAGTGTACAATGGAGCTATAATAAAACCTGTCATCTCAGTCCCCAGCCAAAATACTTTGTATTACCACATAATATCTTGTATATCTTATATTATAAAAAAAGAGGCAAAGGCAGTTGCTATAAGAACACAAAAATCAGCCTGTGTTTTCAAGCAGTGTACTGGTTTTGAAATATCTCAAAGAAGTGATTCATAGAGTATTTCCTGTGTTTTTTGCATTGTTATCTCATTATAAAATGCTGGCATGCTTGCTGGATTTCAGCTGCTGAACTGCATTTTAAGATAGTCCAAGCAACACAGAATACTTGATTAATATTCCTTTTCATGTTAAAAATCTAACATTTTGAAAATGCAAATAGGAAAAGACATGTCCATCAAGTACTCAGCCTCTTGGGATCTGAAAGGTCAAAATAGCCTTTGTGATTCATCACTACCATATTTATAGTACATGAACTTTACCTTTCTTAGTTAAAAAAAATGTTCAGCACATACATTTTGGTGTAGTCTTTTTGAAATGATCTATTCCACAAAAATGAAAATGTTTAAATGCTTCTTTTCCCTCTGAATACTGAATCTTCAAAAGAGATTATAGGCAAAATGCTTAAAGAAATCAATCACCTAGTTCACTATGTGATAGCCATCAAATTTGCTAAAAGGATGAATGGTTCCTTCCAATACACACAATTTCTGTCAAGATATGAGTATGTTTTGGAAAGAGTTCTTGTTGATTTCAAATTCCGTAGTTGTTGAAGCAGGGATTTGCTGAGATGCAGCACCCACTACCATTCCTGGAACAAGGAAATTTTGCACTCCTGTTTTAGCTCTACTGGTTGTTATGCTGTTTATTTTGAATGTCAGCATGCAGCAGCTTTAGTGGCAGTATAAAATATGTCTGCAGCTTTTCAGCCTTTTGGCCAATGAGCACTGATCACAGTATATTTTCAGCCCAAACAATTTTGTTTCTTTGGAATCTGTGTGGTCACTCTATCTCCTGGAATAATGTTCATCCCGAAGTTTGAGTACCTGTAGAATGCAGTTATTCCTTATAGCAAGGAATTGGAACACTTCATTTAAATTCAATATTTTTAGATTTTCTGCTGCTTTCATGCCAGGGCAATATACAAATTCATGCATTTGCAAGAAGACTAAACTGAAGTGTTGGAAGGTAACCATTTCAGATCATTCTTTTAAAAGAGTGGATGAAACTCATAATGGTACCATGGGATTTAAAATAATGTTAATGGCTAGAGGGATGATTTGGTTTCCTTCCTTATTTATTAGTAAGTGTATATTAGTAAATTATTGGTTTTGAGACTTCTTTACATCTTAATACAACCTAAAACATATTTTGAAATTTACAGTTTATGAGGAATGAAGTAAAAGCAATGGTGGTATTTTTTGGTCTTGCTTCTGGTCCAAGCATACTGTCGGTAAATAAACAGAATGAGATTAGTCATCCTATTGAGTGTTCTGAATATCTCTCTTATTGTACTAGATGACATGCTGTATATGGCATTGGAGGGAAAGGGCAGAGCAAGGAGAAGCTTGGCTTCCAGATGTTATAGTAGCTGGTCCTGACTTTGTAATCAAAGGCCTGATATTCCCATTATTTTTCGATTTTTCAACAAACCGAGCAGAACAAGCATTAGTTCAGATTATTTTATTGAATGCTTGATCTCCTTAATCCAGATGTATTTATTTCAGATTTTGTTTTCAATGTAGCAGCCAGCCATGACAGATTAGACAAAATCCAAACCACCTGTTAAATCTCTGCCTGAAACACCATAGATTAAAAATCAGCTATCATTAATTCAGAAAAATACAGATCTGGCCCTCTAAATGACATGCTAATCTATGTAGATAAGTAAGTATAGTTTTTGGCTTTTCATTGAAACCTTGAGTGAAAAAAGCACATTTAGTTCATGTTCTTCAGATGCTATTTAAAATCTGTCTCCGCTGAACCAACTTTCACATGCAGATTCTGTGATTACACAGCTTGGTTTATTTTAGTTGAACTTTATGCTCTTAGTTTGGTTTCCTGCAGACATGCCTGAGGAAACAAGGCCTATGAAATTGTATTATTTCCCTCCATGTCTTACTTTCTGAAATCTTGGCCACCATCACCCAAATCTGACATAAGGTGAAGGGCTCAATGGTGTGAAGCTTTCAAAGCTCCTACAGAGGGAAATGCGATAGTTGTGACGCTGCTCAAAGGTATAGCTCAGCTAAGCCCCGGGACACAGTTGAGATACAATCCATGCTGCAGCCACCTTGCCAGACAGATAGAGGAGGTGGGAGTAAGGAGAAAAAAGATAGGCATCCTTTGGAAACTACTCATTGCTAGTTTCTCTACTTGGGAATCAAGCTGTTTGCTAGCATCTCAAACTTTGAAGGTTGTAGTGTGACTATGGTTCAAAGAGTGCATCCCAAAGGAAATTAAGCTGCCAGAATACCAATATTTATTTGTCAATACAAATTAACCTAAGCCACATTTTTTTAAATTAATTAATTACAGTATCTATTCACTGAAGAAAAAGAGTTCAACATTGATAGCAAGTAGAGAAAATCTTAGCACACAAGCCAAAATCTTTTGTCTTATAAGCAAATAAAAAAAAAAAAAGAATTTGCTAAAAATTCTGTGATGCTACTGTAAACTTTTTAAACTTTCATATGAAAACACTGCAGTGCTCAGACGGAAATGAAAGCAGACTTGCCTCTTCAGTGAGACCATCCTTACTAGCCTATTTCATTACGTGCTTCTGTTCTTTCAGTCAAGTTGCATAAAATCAGTTCACATTAAAATAATAATAAAATTTAAGTTTTGTATGATTTCATGTATGAAAATATCACAAGAAAGCGACTGAGTGGGTAGATAATAGGAAGAGGAATGAGACCTGGAGTTATTTATATGGTAATTTTCCTTTATCTGAAGTATATTTTAGTGTAGTTAAGATTTGTAAACAGTGGCTTGAGATCAATACAGAGATACTGAGTTATACAAAGGATCATGCCCCAAATTATCCTAAATACTTGGAACAGCACTGAGTACCACAGAGATAAACTGACAGGTTTCTGTGTAGCAAAAGGTAATCTATTTTTCTCTAGCAGAGCTATGAATTATAAACACAATTTTCCATAAATCATGTTGGACTTGATAGAGACATTTTTCTGATGGATAAACACATAATCCCAAAAACAGTGGGTTACATTCTCTGAGTTACAACTGAGCTAGAGTGATGAAGAAAAATAAAATATATCATGTTCTACAAGAGCTTTTCAAATGTTAAGTAACAGCAATGTGGGAGGCATAAAAAAAGCAATCTGACCAAATAAGTAGAGTCATATGACCCCTAGACTTCAAGTAGCCACCAATGCAAGATTCAGGGTTACATATAACACGGTAAGTTCTAAGGGGGGAGAGAAAAAGAAAGATGATGAATGCTGTCCTGTCACATAAAATCATAGAATTGTGGAAGCATTCCTTTCAGTTAAGGGACACGTGAGCAATCCACCCTTTGACTTAGCCTCACTCTAGTTGTGAGCAAAAGGCTTGTTAGGGTTTTGCAGTCTGAGAGAGGGTTAACTGAAGACAGTGTGCTGCCAAGAAGAGGATGCCTGCCTGCAAGAGACCTTGACCAGGATGCCATGCAGCTGGATCAGCAGGAGCTGCTTGCCAGAGAGCAAACCACA
>JAOEHY010029227.1:0-62855 GCA_025447955.1 Psilopsiagon aurifrons | reverse complement strand
CTCCCTCCGCCCCGGCCGCGGAGGGCTGCTCGGCGGGGTCGCGGAGCCCGTGGGCTCGGAGGCTCCGCGGGTGGGAAGGCGGTCCCCTCCCGGTAAGTGCCTGCCCCGCGCCCCCTTCGCCCCCCGGGGCTCCCCTCACCTCAGCCCCTTCCCGCAGCGAGACTCGAGGCGCGCGGTTTGGTTGAAAATCGATTCTTTTTAACCCGTTTTCAAGCGGGGGATCCCCTCTCCCTTCCCCCGAGGGAGCATCTCCGCGGGGAGCATCCCGCGGCGTGAGGAGGCGGCGGCTCCCGGACTTCGGACACCCGCTTCGGGCAGCGCTGGGGCGGCCGTGAAGGCCCCCCCCGTCCGCTCCCCTTTTGCTTCACGGGAGCAAAGAGACAAAGTGTGGAGACACTTTGTGCGGTGGGAGACACCGTTCGTGCGGTGGGAGCGCTCGCCCGCGTTGCAGAGGGCCGGCTCTCCAGCCCTTTTCTCCCCATTACCCCTTTTACTGCGTGGTTCTGATGTTTTCCGCGCTGGAAATGCCTTTAGTGTAAGTACAAGGCAGGCCCAGGTCCCGGCGGTCGCCTGCACGAGGCTCTCCGTAGGTCGGGGTTGGACGCAGGGTTTGGGTAACGGGCGGTGTTTGTTCGCTGTAAACATTGCACAACTTCAGTGGTGGGTCCCCAGGCTTCAGAGTCAACTCTCGGTTTCATAGGAGTTGCTAGCTCACCGTTATATGCTGCTGGTCGAGCTCGAGATACGTATTTGTGTAAAATCTGTAACTTCAGAAACATAAGAGGGGGAAAAAATGCTCCATTTTGTTGCAGGAGCCTCATAGCTGGAACCTTCGCGAGAAAGGATCGTATTTTATCCCTTCATGGTTTCCTTCTCACGCTGGCAAAGGCAAGCTAATTTTATGTTGCAGGTAACTTTTACGTCAAGGCTCCAGGTTTGAATGCGCAGCAGTTGGTCTGACTTGAGGCAGTGGAAGGAACACTTTAAATTTCAATTTATATTGTTCATTGGGGTAGAACTTTCCTGCAGTTAAGGGGAAAAAAAATGTAAAGATTAAGCTGATCATTACTGTATATGAAAAGCAGTCTCAAGCGTTATGGTTTCTCTCTTAAAAAGGACTCTTTAGCTTGTGCTTTGTGTGGCTGCAGCTTTCCTTTCGGCACTTGGTGCAGGAGGGATCCCAAATCCAAGCACGCCAGGATTGGGGCATGCAGAGCAGAGGAGCATCTGCTGGAAAGAGGCTTTCTGAGAGTAACAAACCACCTGCACGGAGCTGTTTTGCTTCTCTCATCACTGGCTCGGTGTTTGGGTGCACGTCTGCGATCCTCTGCTGCCTGCAGAGGTGCTGCTCAGCCCCAGTGCTTTGCAAGGCTAATATTTATTTACAGACTTGGGTTTTCTTTTCTTTTCCACAAAAAAGGAGCAAGTGAAAAACGTGCATTTGAGCTAATTGAGCCGTCTTCAGCGTTTCTTCATGATTTGTGATTTCTGGAACATAACAAGTGTCTGCAGTTGATTGGTGCCTTTCAAGCCTCGCTTCTTGTGGAGGAGTGTTTTGGGCTGTGGGCTTGAAGATGGTGACTAAGGCTGACTGGGGTGGGAGGTGGGACTGAGCTGGAGGAGGGGTCTGCACAGAAGACAGCAGCTCCTGCCTGGAGTAAAAACCATAACGCTTGCCATCCTTTCATGTTATGGCCTCAAGAGCAAGCAGAAGGGAAGGTATCAGTGTCTTCTATCATCTTGGGGTGATACAACTCGTGCCATTGATCCCCTGGTGCAGAAAGAGGTGCGTCAGCTGTAGAAGTGAGGACTTGTTCCAGATCTTTGTGCCAGTAGAAAAGAAGGAGTGGGGGAGCACTGGGGCTCCTGCTCTCTGCTCTGGCTGCTCTGCAGCCTCCTCCTGCAGCCCAGAGGCAAAGCAGGGATTATTTCGAAGGCATTGAAAGCAGAGAAGGCCCAATTAGGCTTTTGACTTGGAAGAGATGTGTATCAGTTTTTGGAGAGGTGGAGGTACCAAAATAAACTGAAGGTTCAGTGTGCAGACAGAGAGGGAATTTAGCATTAGGTACTAAATTGCTGCAAAGGTGACAGTTGCAGCAGGCATCTGAGGAAATCCCTCGTTACCCTGCAGAGCTGGAAAAGCAGGATATGGTGTTTTATTGTGTTTCTTAACCTTGATCACGGCAAGTTTCAGACACCCTCCTTACCCTCGCTGGTGAATCTGGCCTGTGGGTACGGATTCTTGTACAACGAAGCTATTTCACTAGATTAGGCAAAGCTATTTCACTAGATTTAATCTAGTGCAGGAGCGTGCCAGAAAAACAGCCTTGGGGAAGTGGCAATCTGCTGGCTTCCTTGTCTGTAAAGTGGGAAAAGCGATGCATAACCCCTTTCTGGGAAGTGTTTTAGGGTCGGCCAGTGGAAAGCGCTGGAGTGCCATGGGTTGAATTGCTCGGCCAAGAAGAGGCAGACAGGCTTTGCCCAGGCTCCTGCTGCAGGTTGCAGCAGTGCCAGGAATAGACCCGGGATCTCTGGTTCCTGCTCCAGGTCCCTGTCTGCTGTGTGTGGGCACAGGCCGGGAAGGAGCAGCAGCGCTGGTGTCACCCGTGTGTGAAAGGGAAGGCTGAGGTTGCACGAGGCCGTCCTTGGTGCCTTTCTGGGGGCTGCCCCGTGGTGCCAAGTGTAGGAGTGACAAGTTGTCTGACACTGGTCTGCAAGGAGCTGGATTGAAGCCACTTACTCATTTCCTGCTGGCTTCTGTGCAGCCCTTGTGTAAAACGACTTTGTGGATGCTGCTCACCTGGGCTGGGTTTTTAACCAGATGAAAGGCACTCAATCCAATTCCCACTCCCCCCAAGCCCTCCTCTGCCCTCTGTTTGAAGAGTTTTTGAGCCCCAGCTATGTTTTGTTCCCATGCAAGGCTTTGCTGCAGAGGTGGCAGCGTGTCCTATGGCGCCGGGGAAGTGTAATCCTGTTACGTTTGAGTTTATTTCATGCTGCGTTTGCGGGTGTGAAGAATGAACTGGTGAAATCGGGGCCTGTGGAAGGTGCGAGGCACCGCGTGTGTTCAGATGCTGGCGGTGGGAAAACATCTGTTAGAAGCTCTCTTTGAAGGAGTAGCTGCCCTTCCCGAGCTATTTTGGAGGAGTGACAACTGTTGCGGTAGGCGAAACCGCCTGAATCAGGCAGCACCTGAGAGCTGTGGACGTGCAGGGGCTGATGCAGGGATGGAGGTCCCTCAGACTGAACGCTGCAACACCTTTATTTCTCGGAAGCTTCTTGTGTCGTTTCTGAAGTGACTGACTGCTGCCTTAATTTTGCATGAGCTCCGTGTGCTTGGGCGGGTTTGGGTTCTTAAAGGCGCTGTTCAGCCCTTTCTGTCTGTTTCTGGATCTTTTCATGGGCTTAGAAGGATGTGTTTTGGTTTCTCCATGTCCTGGTTAGTGCTCTCATGAGCACTTAGTGTGTTGCAGAAATCCTTTATTAGAACTGGTGTGGAGGTGGGTTTGATTGGGGTGAGGAAGCACTGTGGGGCTTGGTTTCAGCATCAGCTCCCAAGTTGAGGATGACTTTACCTGCTAATTCCAGTTTGCTCTCTATTGAGGCAGGAAGTGGTGCCTCACAGCAGAGGGAATTGAGACCAGCCCTCTGTTTATGGCAATTCTTAAAGAGTTCATTTGGGCTTAATGCCTCTTTTTACACTTGATTTTCTATTACAAACAGATTTTCTGATAATGGCACCTGTGCCATCGGATGGGATCATTATAATAATAGCAGCAAGTGTTGTTATGGAATTGGTACGTGGAATTTATGTAGGATCGTTACAATGACAGAAGTAATACCATAAATAAAATGATGCTGTAACAGCAGCACTAAACCTGGATGTAATAGGGAAAATGACAGTTCACATTTCCAGCACCTCGAGCCTTGGGAAGATTTGTGGTGCGGGTCCCTGCCTGTGGCGGAGGTGGGAATGAGGACGCCAGGGGCTGCTCTCATAGGACATGTAGGGCTCATCCTGCCACCCAGGCAAACCATCAGCTGGAGCCCACCAGAGGGTTGCTGCAGGTGATTTGGGCTATGGCAGGGTGCTGGGTTTTGCTCTCAGGCTCCTCCATTAGTTCTTTTCCAGGATGGGTTTCAGGCAGAGCTTCTGCGTGCGCAGCCCCATCCCTCCTGCATGCTGTGGGGACACTCTGTGCCTGCCAGCACGTTGCTTCTCTGCGGGAAAGCTTGGAGTTGCATTTGTGGGTTAAGGAGGGGAGTTGAGGCTGTGAACTGCCCGGTGGGACTTGACAGAGGAGGCTGATGTAAGTAGCATCCCTAATACTGGAACCAGATACAACCAAACCCCCACAAATCAAAGGAAAAGGGAAGAAAGGGTAAAAAAATCAGTGCATTTGAAAAGTTACTGAGGATGTGGAGTGGGGATTATCCCCCCCTTCACTTTTCTTTCTATGAACAAATCCCTGGAGATGGGTGTGTTGCCTTGAAGGCTGGTCTTGTGGTCAGGTTTAGCAAACACAGATAATCCAGATGGCTAATCTGGAGCGTGGTTTGGCGAGCAAAATCCTTCTGGCAGGCAGCGAGGAGGATGCCGGGAAGAGGTTTGCAACAGTCCTATTTGAACAAAGTCGTTGCTAATGCTGCTGCAGCAGCGTGTGGACAGAGCACAGATGTCTTGCTTGGGGTTTGATTATTTATGGGGTTTTAAATCCCTTTTCTTTTCCATCAGTGACCCCTGGTTTAAGTCCCTGATCCAAGAGGGGGAATTGTAACCCTTCGGTGGGCTCAGGCGCAGGTTGAGTTCTGTTGCTGTGGCCCCTCTCTGGTGCGCTGGTCCCAGGGTGTGCAGCAGCAGCAGGATGAAGGATGCTCGGCTCCGCAGGGCGGTTGTTGTGCTTTTGAACTCCTTTTTTGCCCAGGGGCCCCATTGGAAGGGGGTGACAGGGTGATTGCTGTTTGATGCTTGGTGCTGCCTTTGTCAGTGGACATCTGGTGCCAGGATTGCTGCTGTCGGGCTGGGGGTGGGCTGCAAGGCCAGGGAATGTGATGGATTAGCGTGGTTGGAGGGCAGGGGGAGGGGATGGATAGGGTTTCAGCTCTTGCTGCAGGTAGAGAGTGAATTTAGGAATTTGGGGCACTTCTGTGCAGGCCACAGAGGCAGGAGGGTTCAGAGAGGGGGGCGGGTTGGAAAGAAAATAGTCTTTCTAATTTCTTTCTAGTCCCCCCCCCCAAATGACATGTGTTTGCTCTCTTAGGCAGTACAAGGGAACTGTGTGTGCATCGGAGCAGGGGATGTGTGCCAGTGAATCCCCCCAGCTCTGTAACCCTGGGGAATCCTGGTTGCTTGTGCCTGGCCTCAGGGTCACTTGGTTCATTCCCTGCTGCTTCCTATGGATTCAATAACCTCTTTCTCTCCCCAGAGATCAGCTTAAATTAAAACTTCATCCTTTACTTAAGGAAGTGAGCGGCAGCTTTGCTCCATGCTCTGTTAGAGGATCTGGGTAGTTTGCATGTCTCTGTCCATCTGTCTATTCTGTGGTCACCAAATAGGCTGCACTGGGAATCAGCAGCTTTTGGGCTGATGGAGGAGGGGAATGTGGGATATCTTCTGTCCTTGATCTCTTTGAGTGAAGGAGTAGGAAGGAAACTACTTCAGCCTGGGGAAGAGAAGACTCAGGGAGGACCTTCCAGTACATCAAGGGAGCCTACAAGACATCTGGAGAGGGGCTTTTGAAAAGGCCCCATAGTGATGGGACAAGGGGAAATGGTTTTAAACTGACAGAAGGGAGACTGAGATGAGCTCTCAGCCTGTGTCCACCTGTGTGTGGAAATACTGTCCCTTGTCCTGCAGGAGCAGGAGGGTTTGCATAGCAGTGAGAGCCACCGGGAACTGCCTGAAATGGGGACCTCGAGGAGCAGCCACAGTGAAACCCAATCTCCAACCAGCGCCATACTTGAGGATCACCTCCATGTGTAGAAGCTGCCCAGGACAGTGAATGTCTCTGGCTTTGCCTCTGGGAACATGGCTGCAGGGAGAGCGGCTCTCTGGGAGCATGTTTGATCCATTGCTTTGGAGCTACACGTGCACACACGTGTGTTGTAAGCGTGGGTTTTGTCCGGCACTGGATTTGTTTCATGCGAGGCGGGATGTGCAGCCACCCTGCGCACAGCTCCCTCCTACCTGTCACAGGCAGACACAGCCCCAGGCAGGCAGGGAGCTCTGTGCTTGTGTGTAGAATAAGCCCTCCCTGGTGATGCTTCTCCCCCTTTCCAGCAGAAATCAAGGAAATTGGAAGCGGAGAGGAGCAGGAAGTTCTCATGTGATGCAGGAAACTTTTGAGACTGAGATGTGGGAAGTACTACAGAACATGAAAGACACCTGAGGGGTGATGGAGGGTTTGGCCCAGGGCATCTTTAGTCTTCTCTTGTGTTGCTGTAGCTGTTATATCAAGGCTATGGTGATTTCTTCTCTGTGAGCAAAGTGGTGGCCAAGGGCCGTGGCAATGCTGCAAGTCTTGTGTCTGCGAGCATTCTGAAGTCAGAAAGCCTTAAAACACTGGTCCACAGAAAGGAAAGTGAAAAATAGGGGATGAAGTTAGAACCAGCATCCTGAAAATGTGTTTTATTTGAACTTATGAGTGAAAGGCAGAAAATTTGGGAGAGAGGAGGCAAGAATGTGCATGAAAGTATGTGCAGGGGAGTGGGCAGCTGTGTCCCCTTTCCCTATACTGCAGTATCTAATGGGTTCTGTTCTCCTTGGAGTGTTCATATGCCGTCCATGCCTTATACCTAGTGCATGGAGTATGTGCTGAGGAGCGAACACTTGCTTATTTGCCTCTGTTTCTCCAGTGTTAATGGGTTTGATGTCTTGCATCAAACTGTAGGATAGCATAGGCCAGTGCTCCTCCGTGGTCCCTGCCCCATCAGACTCATCCTGGTCCTCTGCCAAGCAGTGGTGGCTGGGAGTTAGGAAAAAACTTCACCCAGGCAGGTAATTCCTCTGCAGCCTCTGCCTTTGAGTGCTGCTGGCCTAGATGAATCACCATTGCCTCCAGGCTGACATGGTTGATGGCCACAGTGCTGCCTTCCTGGAGGGGAAGGAACTGGAGTCTATTACCACCAGGAGTCCATTTCTCTTGCCGAAGGTGGAGCATCACACGAAGCACTGAGTGCCAAAGTGCCCCGGTTCCTTGCAGCAAGGCTCACTCTGTGCCATGAAACACTCGCTTGACAGCACGTTCCAGAGCAATATCCTGAAACGAATGACGGGCCTGTGCTGTGCTTTATGTGCTGCCCTGAGAGGTGGGAATGTGTAAATCACAGCCTCCCAATGATTTAGCCCCAGGTACAGTTGTGATTCAAAATGAATTTCTTTCCCTGCTTCTCCCTTGTGCCAGTGCTGGAGTAACTGCGTGCGATAAACCAGGAGAAAATTGCACCAGCCCATGTGCTGCAGAGGTTGTGTGGGGCTGGGATGGGAGGAGGATGTCTCCTGCGTCCATGGTCATGTAGATCTGATCACGGTCCCTCCCTGTCTCTGGGCAACTTGTCCAAATCCATCTGTCCCTAAGCGGGGAGCTGTGTGGTGCACAGTTCCCATTAGGCTTAATAGGGAAGATGAGTGGCATGTGGAAAGTGGCTTTAGGTTTTATGCAAAGGCAGTGCTGCTTAAGACACCTGATGGATTTTAGGGTTTTCAGCAAGTTTCATTGGACACAAAATGCCTTTGGAGAAGTGTCTCATGTCCTGCGTGAAATCTCTAGGTGGAGATCAGTGCGATGGGAGTTAGGGGTGGCTCATGTGCTCCAAACCTTGTCCCTTTGGGGAGCTGATTGTCTTTTCGTTTTGGAGGGCAAAAGCATGAGCAGGACCCGGGTTTCTTTGTGGTGAGGAATGATCATTAATGTTAAAACATTTGGAAATGTTTTCAAGATGAGTTTTGCTTCTTGGCTGGTGCCCTGCTTTAGATCTCCTGGAATAGCTTTAGAAATCGAGTCTGGGCAAATACATAGACAAGATTTGCTCTGGTGAGACCCCACTGTGTGCAGTTCTGGTGTCCCCAACGTAAGAAGGATGTGGAGCTGTTGGAGCAAGTCCAGAGGAGGCCGCAAAGAGGATCAGCTTAAGGTCCTTTCCGTCCCAAACCATTCTGTGATTCTAAGGTGAAGGTGGACTTCACTGGGCTGCTTTGCTCGTGGTTTATTGAGCTCTGCTGGTGCCTCCGTGCTCTTCTGGTGCTGCCCCATGTCCAGGGGTTGATGTTCCTCAGAATATAAAGGTGAGAGGGACTGGAGGTGGGATGAACCCCAGAGCCTCAATCACTGTTTGAGGCTCCTATAGACATGAGACGGGTACTTTCTTCCCAAGGGATTCTTAAATCTGCCTGGATTAATGTCGCTGTTTGAAACTCTAGAAATGAAAACGTTCCTGTTGTTTCTAGAGACAGCCATGCATTTGCTGCTCTTTGTCTGTTATGGAGCCCAGGTTTGTGGCTAGCCAAATAAAATCCTTGGTTCGAAGTGTTTCAGCAATGTGTTAAAGTTTATGGAGCATTTAAGAAACTTTTTTAGTGCGCCCTAGTTTATAGTGCCAGCAAACAGCCAAGTGTCGCATCAAAGTTGCGATCTTTTCTCACTTAATGGCACAACATTTAGTGCTTCTTCAGTTTATCTTGGGTGGCTTTTCAGTGCTCTGCTCACTTCCCCCCCAGCTTAAACCGCTCTAAAAGGCAGATTCTGGAGGCTGAGTTAGGGCCCGCAACTCAAGCAGAGTGCTTGGGTTTATTTTCTTCTCTAAAGAAGAAAACCCAAAGGCAAATAATGACTTCAGTGGGGTTCTCCCTGTGCAGTTCCCCGCTGGGCTGGAAGAGAAGAGCACCAAGATGAAATCTGCTCTCATTGATGGCAAGGTGAGGTTTGCCATCAGCTCCTACAAACCTCTAATGATTTTTCTTTCAGTGCAGGAGCTGAGCTCTGTCTCCAACAGGGATGCTTTCTGCAGCTGAGATTAGCAGATACGGTCGAGCCAGAGCATCAGTGAGACTGCAAGTTTGGTGCCTTTTGCCCACATATTAGGGTTTGCTGCTCTATCAGACTGGAAGAGGATGAGCTTTGGGGGGAATCTGCAAGGACTCTCCTGTGCTCGGAATTGCAGTCATGTCGAAGAGGGAGTTAAAACCTTCTTTATTGGCTGCTTCCATCTGGAATGTCCTAGGGCTTGGGCTGTCATTTCCCCTAAATTTGAACTAAATAGGTGTAAAAACTCAATAACGATCTCTGGGTAATGCATGATAAACTGTCTTGTTTACTTTATTGTGAGTTTAATTGTGATAATACCTATATATAGAATTATGTCCGCACACAGGATCTGTTCAGTGGGAGAGGGTTTATCTAATGCTATAACTCATGAAACGTGAGCTGTACCAAGGGCTCCCTGCAGCATCCTTCATCATATCCCAGCTGAAGGTGGGAATTCTCCTCCTCCGTGTGAGTTACACCTGGATTGTTGGGATCCAGGCATTAGGAAGGAGTTGGGTTGTATGTCATGGTGTGTGGCTTTCATCACACCACCCTGCATTTCAGTCTTCATTTGCTTTGGAAATTGCCTGTGGAGTGGAAGACGGCATGAAATGTCTTATTAATGTTGATGGTATCTGTCGTCGGCAGCAACCAGTGAATTGGTAGATGAGAGGCATGTAAACAAATCTGAAACCAAAATGATCTGACTGTGTCTTATTAAATCTGAGCCAATATGCAGCGATGGAACTGGAGGAAATTCCATTTTGAGTTTCGAAAGGCAAACCTTTAGCACGTTCCTCCCATGATTTATCTAATTGCCCAATCGCTTTGATGGCTTGGTGGAATTACAGCTCTGCATTACAGGCTGGATAATCAATCAAAATAAACTGTGTTTACCCCTCTGCTGCAGCGTGTGGATGAAACAGATACGTTAGAGTGTGAATTATTCTGTAACGCTGCTGTTCGCACTGAGTTTCGGGTGTGATTCCAGGATCTGATATCTGTGCGAACCTGACCTCACCTTGTAGGCTTCAGCATCCTGCTGGCTTAAGCAGGGGCTGTAGGAACTTGCTCTTTCTTTGGTGCATGTAGGAACATTTCTGCCTAAATATGCAGTGGGCTTGTTTGTGTAACTATCATGGAAAATAAAACCGCAGCAAGGAGGTGAAAGGTGCCAACACCTGAGTTCTTCGCAAGGGCTGCAGAGGGCTTGTAGGCTGAACGCCTGCCTTTCTAGGCAAGCTTCGAGTTGGTGGTGATACTGAACAGGCTGTTCCCCACCTCATTTGCTGCACAAGTGATTGGAGTTTTAGTCTATGGCTTTAGAAGAATTTCTTACCCGGTTTCCCAAAGGTGCTGTTGTGGGATGTGGAAACCCCTTTTTCTGAGGGGTTACTGGAGTTAAACCCAGTCTTGTGGCGAGCGATAGTTGGGCTGACATACAAGTGGTTCATACCTGGATTGAAATGGATGACTTCTGCCGGAGGTGATCCCCTTTGGCTATTTCCTACCCCTATTTTTATTCCATTACCTGGAGGCAGAGCTTTTTTAGGGAGGTCCTGAAGCACTGTGTTTGCTTCAATGGCTTCTGCGATGTTGCGGACCAGGGCTGAGTGTATGCAGCATCCTTCTGGTATCCCTCCTCTGCCTGCAAAACCTGCTGGGTTCTTGGGATTCAGATGAAAGGGAGATAAAATGGTGGGACTTGGGAAGAGCTGCAGGCACCGTGCTCGACGCTCACCCCTCTCTTGCTCCTTGCTGCACCATCTCCATCTGGGGTTTATTTTTGGGGCTCTCTCCTGCGTGAAGGCATCTCTCCCCATCGCTTCTCCCCGGAGAATCCCTCCTCGTCTCCCTGCTCTCCTCGCTGTAAGGGGATCACAGCTGCTGAGTAAATGTTAAGATAATAGTGTTATTACGGAGTAATTATACTGCAAGTTATTGAATTAAAAGTGATGAGATTGCCTCTAATGCTGAATGGGGAGAGGAGGGAGAGGCTGGGTGGGATTGCGCAGAGAGGGGAGGTGCAGAAGAGAGGGAACCTAATAAATTTCCTCTTGTCGAGAGAGCCCCTCTGCCGGGACTGGGGCAGAGAATGAATGAAAGGGAAGCTCAAAGAGCTAATAAATAAACCATTTCCCTGAGAATAGAGGGTATAATTAGAAACTGTGGCCCTGTGGTTTTGTGTCTGCCCTGGGGTGGAATCTGCTCAGCACTGTGCTGTGGCGATAAACCAGGGAGACAATGCGGGGATGATGTCGCGCAGTTGTTAACTTTTGAGGAGGGAGATGCTTTGTTCCTCTCTTTTCCCAGGAAAAAATAATAATAATAATAAATAATGGAAGCTTGATGTTGCAAAACCTCAATAAGTGACTGCCCTGGAGCCTCTCCATCAGTAACTCTGGCTGATTTTGCATTTCTCTGTGTATTTTTTGGGGGGGAGGGTGGTTTTCACTTTAGGCCTTAGAAGACTTTATTCTATTTTTCGTTTTGCTGGGGTTTTTTTCCCCCCTGAAGATGGCCAAATAAAACTGTTTATTTTTCATCTTTCTGAGATTTATCTCCAAATTGAACATCTCTCGTTCCTCCCCTGCTATAGCATCGCTATTGCTGTGCTTTTCAGGATGGTGCCTGTTCCTCTTGGCTTTTATTTTGTCCTTACTGCTTCAGCCTGTGTCTGCCCAGGAAGAGCGCAGCACCTTGGCTGTGGTGTATTGGCCATGGGGCCTCCCAGCTTGCAATATAAACAGCTAAAACTTGACCCAAAAGGAGGTTAATAGTGTGTTAAACTTGGGTTTGCGTTTGAGCCTCCATCTCCCTGTTATGCCACAGGGATTCTCCAAGAGCTTGGACAAGCTGCTGCTTCCCCTGGTCCTTCTGTTCTTCATCCTTGGGATGTGGATAATGAGAGCAATGGCAGATGCAATGTATCTGAAGGGGAGCTACAAGGATGCTGGAGAGGGACTCTTCGTCATGGACTGTAGTGATAAGACAAGGGGTGATGGGTTCAGACTGAAACAGGGGAAGTTCAGGTTGGGTATAAAGAAGAGAGCTGCTCCGTTGTGATAATCGGTGTGTCTTTAGGAAGAGGAGACAACAACTGACAATGGAAGTCTGGGGGAGGAGGGTGCGTTTTGCTGCTCTTCTGGCTCAGAGGATCTTGGGTGGCTTTGGATGAAAGGGGGGATGATGCACTTGTGTGTGAATAGGAAGGGTCCCCCCACACAGGAGTTTGTGAAGATTAAGTAATTATTCCTGAGAAGGGCTCTGGTAGGTGCTAGAGAGATGTGGAGTGTTTACCTTCCTTTACAACCAAAAAACCCTAATGAAATACACAACAGGGGTATTAACAATGAAACCATTTTGAGGATTATTAAGCTATTATAAAAGAATGGCAGCAAATCTGCCTGGCATTATGTTCTGTGCCACTAGATATTTAAATTAATGCCTTCCCTATAGCAGCCTCTTCAGAAATCTTCAGGCACTTAAACATCTTCAGTGAATTAGATACTTGGTGTTATTAAACAGCTCTTCAGCACTCTTTAGTCATGTAGCATGGGGGGAAACTGAGGCAGAATGATTTGGCCAGTGGGAAGGGTGAAGTGGGGATCTGATTCATGTGGGATCTCGTGGTGTGTAATGGCTAATGTCCGTGTCCAGGAGCACTTCCCACTGCCTGCGGATACTGGACCACATTCCTCTCCTGTTCACCATCTCATCCTGCCCTTGTAGAGCAGAGCCGTGTTGTGGGCCCCAGGAAAATCCTCATGGTTTTGCCTTTTGCCTCATTGATGCCATTGCAGCATTTCCAGCCCTGCTCATGCCCGATGCAGGGGATCCCATAAACCTGATGTAATGTTACTTACTTGGAAAAGGCAATGTGTAAAGTTGTGTCTGGGGGCTGTTGTCACCAGATCCATGGGATTTAGTTCCTGTGTATTTACAGCTTGTGCTTATGCATGTGCGGCTCCTCTTTCCTGTCATCATCTGAAACGGGATTGTCCCTTGGCTTTGCTGTCACTTGCAGCATCAGCTCTGCAGGTCCTGGGGCTGCCTCTCACACAGGTTGAGGTCTTTATGTATGTGTGTATTCCCTGAGGATGGAGGGCAGGATCTGTAGGCATTACATCAGCCTTGCTCTGGAAATTGGCTTCAGGAGGGGAGAGAAGGGCATGGAGCACAGCCTCGAATCCTGGGCTTTACAAACCTCCTGCTTCCTTCCCCTTTTCAGGCTTAGCTTTCTGTTGGAGGTGGACAAACAAAGGAGAGAAGATAGGACGTCCAGGGCAGCCTGGTCCTTCAGATCAGACAGCAGATGCTTTCTTCCTGCAATTACCCCTGCCAGAGCTGTCTGTGCTGCTATAGGAACGAGAATTACAACTGCTTGCTTCCAGCAAAGAGGATGGTGATATCGACCGTGCAGTGCTTACAGCAGGGCACGGTGCTATGGGGGCTCTCTTCCAGAGAGTCTCCAACTACACTGGGTTGCTGTTAACATGGAGCAGACCCCCCTGCACCACCAGGACTGTGTGTAAAATTCTCAGCTTTAGATAGGGGTTAGTAATTTTTGAGATTTCCTGGCTTTGATGGTGTAGAAATGGTTTGGTTCACAATGGGATGACTGATTTTAGGGGGTGATTTCTCTTTGATCTCTGCAATCTGCGTGTGATGGGGTTTGGGACTCTTCTTGCTTTACTTGTTCTTCCGAGCACTGAGTGTATTCAGTCAATATCTGGAAATACTCATTTCAAAGCAAGGTTGTGGCATCCAGCAAAGGGCTCTGATGCTTTAAATGCCTTCAAGTGCCAAAGTGGGGTGTATGCTCAAGATCTCTACTGGCTTTCACTCAGGATGATACCACCCAAACGAAAGGCTCAGCGCTTCTCTGTGCCAGATATCACTGATGGAAGACAACCTCTGCCTGGAAGGACACCAGCCACTCCTGGATCTCCAGCATCAATGTGCAGCCCCTCATCCATTGAACACACCTTGGATAGATCCCAGCACAGCCACGGTTCTGGGCAGGCATCTGAAGCAGTGGTTGTGGTGGCTGGTGTCCCAGGGGTGCTTTCTTCAAGGAACAGTTCAGAAGAGGGCCCTGAGCTGGAGGGGTCATTGGGTGCATGGAGGAGCATGCTGTGGATGCTCTGGAAAGAACAAAATCGAATAGGAGAGCAGGTAGTGGAGCTCTTTGAAAATGCTTCAAAGGGACCCTGTCAATGTGAGACTCCCGTTGTTTTTTTCTTCCTCCTCCTTTCTTTTGTTGATACGATCTTGGAAGTGGGAGGATTTACAGAAACACACGTGTTCTCAGGCTTCAGACCCCTTTTCCCCATGTAAATCCAGTGGAAGAAGCCGAAATGAAACCACAGAAAACAAACCTGGCAAAGGCCTCATCAGACCCCTCCTCTCGTCACTTCAGAACCTGACAGTCAGATTCTTTCTCGAGGGAAGCACCTCCAAGGCTCATCAGGGTCCTGCCCCTGGAAGCTCCTGTCCTTCTGGTGGACCCCTGCAGTCTCTGATGGGGAAGAATTGCTTTGGTGTATTCAGAGGCATCTAAACTGACCCTGAAGTCAATGAAAGAAGAGCATCCCTCGCCCTCCCCTGTGCTGGAGGAACTTCCAAACCCTCACTCGCCGTGTTGGACCCCATCTCCAAGGGTGGTGATGAGGAATGCAGCACTCTCCGGAGGGCTGCCAGCACTTCAAGCAGTAAAAGGGTGGGTTCAGGTGGTTTTGTGCCCCTGGTTTCAGCAGCAGCACTGGGGTGCTATGAGTGATGTACAGAGCTGGCACACACAGCCAAGGTGAACTGAGGGGACTGTTCATTGAAGTGAGCCCCGAGGCTCTGAGGATGCTGCTTTCTTCTCCTTCAGGTTGCCGACTGCGTGCTCAGAGGCTGCGTATGGGCTGAGCAACCTCAGGAGAAGGTTCCATCAGTGCAGCCTTGCATTTTCCTGTGGACAAGCAAGTGAAGGCAAAACCGTGTGGGGCCGCTTGGCTTTTCCCTCATGGGAACTCAGGGTGTACTTTGGCTTCTGGGCAGTGCACTGACCAGCTCATGCTAAGACCATGCCAGAGTCTGCAGGGAGCAGGTTTCTTAAAGCAAGTGGTTTGGTGGAGCTTTGAATGGGGAGAGGGGATGGCAGAGCTTTCCTCCCTGGCCGTGGGCTCTGTGCTGGCAGGATAGGCCGTGCGGCACACGCAGGCAGGGAGCAAGAGCAGGCGATGAAGGGCGTAATTACAGGGAAGGATGTGGAAACCAGCGCGCTGAAGGCAGTTTGATTTGCCCAAGGACACGGGGCGATGGAGCTGGGGTTGCAGCTCCATTTCGTGCTGTGTCCAGGCCCGTGCTTCTGCTGGGAAGTGGTTTTGGGGTAGATTGCCAGTACCTTTCCCATGATGTTTCTGGCTGTTGAAAAGGGCCGGGAGGACTTGAGCTGGGATGGCTGCTCCCTGGAAGCTATGGAAAGCGGCGCTTGCAGGCCTGTGCAGACTTGTTTGCTGATGAGTTTAAAGGTTGTTTTGACCCTTCAGGATGTTTTAAAAGCCCTCATCATCTTTCACCTTCCTTCTCTGGGTTTGAGGAGAGGCCGAGCCAGGAGCTTTCTGTTCGGCAGCAGGAGGGTAATTACAGCAAGCCCGGACGGGCAGTGCTCCCGGGGCTGTTTCAGAGGGAGTTTTCACTTCTCTGTTTCTTTCCCCTCCCCGTTATTGCTCCTTTACTCCTCCACCTCCCCACGGACCCTGCTCCTTCCCCAGAGCCCGGCTGGGACCGGGCCCATCCACGCAGGAAGCAGATGAAGCCGCTGGGAGCTGGAAGGGAGCAGCGGCCATCGGGGCTCTGCCACCAGGAGACCCTCAGTCAGTGCAGAGGGGCGGCTGGATGGGACCCAACGCAGCTGCTCTGGCCGGGGGGGGCCGGGCCCGCTCCCAGCCCCTGTGTCTGTGGCTGTGTCTGTGCAGGACCGGTGGGCACATGGAGCTGTGCGCATGGGAAGCGGCTCCCGCAGGGTGCTGTGCGCATGGAGCAGGGAGGGTCATTGGGTGCTGTGCTGCAGGGGCAGGGGAGGCCCAGGGAGCAGGGGCACATCCCTGTCTTGCTGCTCTGAGCAGATGTGGGTCTGGTTGTACCCAGCGCTGGTCCTGTGCCCGCTGCGGTGCTGCCTTGCTTTTGGGGGTAAGGAAGCACTTCATGGGGGAGCGCAAGCGTGAGCAGCTCAGTCTCCTTTGCTCATCCTTCCAGTGGGATCCAGGAGTGGGTGCACGGCTCTGCTGTGCACCTGGGCCGTGCCCGGCTGTGTGTAGGATGTGAAGCTGTTGCTCCATGGAGAAGGTAGAGCGTGGCATGCGCCCCGCTGCTCACCCATGGCACCCTGGCCCCCCAGCTGCCCTGTGGGCTCCTGCTCTGCCATGCGTCCATCCAGCGCTTCCCTGGGGTGCACGTCCTCTGTCTGAAGGGGTTTCTTTTGGGGGTGACTGCCATTAACCCACCTGCGGCCCTTTGCACCCAAAGCGAGTGCGTGAGCAGGAGCAGAGAGAGGGCTGGTGCTGCTTCTGCCTCATCAAAGTCCCCTTAATTCTCAATTAGCATCCGCTCAAGGCTTTAAAATTGTTTGGATAAACCACATTAAAAGTTAAATCTGAATTAACCTTTCCTTGGAGCCCCGACTGCAGCAAAGCGCAGGGTTCCCGTTGGGCAGCCCCTTTCTGGGGTCAAAGTGAGTGCTTTTGGGTGCATTGCCCTCGCAGGACACCCATCCCAGCGGGGCTGCTCCTCTTCCCATGGCTCAGCCCTGCTGTGAGCTGCCCCCCTTGGCGCAGAGCTGTGGTGCTGGGGTATTTTTAGAGGCCATAGGAGCGGTGGCAGGAGGGAGGCTCCGTTCCAGGCAGCTCCGAGTCTTTAATTATGTTTTTGGTCTAGAAAATTATATGGTTCTTAGAGTGTAAATAGAGAACGTATGGAAGGTAATTGCACCTCGGGGTGCAGATTTGCTGGGAGCAGGGAGAGGCTGTGTGGAAGCCAGGATCAGAGGGAAGAGGGTGGAGGGAGAGGGAGAAAGGGCTCCCTGGGGCTCCAGGCATTGCTCTGCTTGCCCTGGGCTCCTTGTGCCCCCATCCTCCCCATGGTGTTGATGGGGGACCCCATGGCAAGTGTCTGGGGGGAACCTCCAGCCCCATAGAGTGAGGATCAGTCCCATGAGCTGCCCCACTGCCTTTAGACCCTGCATTTTGGGGGCGGTTGGCTTCAAACCTGCCTCTGGGGGTACCTTGATGGGACCTCCCTGGGCTCAGAGGCTGGTCCACGTGCGGGAGATGTGGCCCTGGTTGGAGATGCGCCCTGACCCGCGCTTGGCTCTGCAGGGAGAAAGGAAACGTAAACCACCTTTGTGTGTGTGCAAGGGGAGCCGTGGGTTTCTCTGCGTGGAAGCTCCTGCAGACAAAGAGCAGGGTTTGAGCTTGGGCTGCTGCCATGTGAAGGGCACGCCAGGTCTTGTAGAGCTGAGTACCTGCAGCAGCCAGGAGCTGAAACCTTCATTGGGTGCAGAAACGTGAGCAGGGACCTGGGGTAACCCTGTCCCTCTGACGGAGACGTGCCTCCCTCTTCTGCGTCTTCATAGCATCCCAGCCTGGTTGCGCTTGGGAGGGACCTTAAAGCTCCTCCAGCTCCAACCCCTGCCACGGGCAGGGACCCCTTCCGTGGAGCAGGATGCTCCAAGCCCTGTGTCCAACCTGGATTGAACACTGCAGGGATGGGGCAGCCACAGCTTCTCCAGCGCCTCAGCACCTTCACAGGGAAGAGCTTCTGCCCTGTTGTAAGTCCCCAGCAAAATCTGAGCTTGAGAGGGAAGTCAGAGGTCTTGATGAAGGGAGGAAGCTGCAGGTGCTGTGTGGTAGGAAAGGAGCTCTGCAGAAAACAGCCGGGATTGGATAAGGAAGTTTGGGCTTCACTCTGTCCCCAGCTGCAGTTTGTGGAGCTGCTTCACAGAGCCTTCCCCCATCTCCCTCCTCCTATTTAACCTTCCACCTGGCCAAGCACTTGGAGACGTGGGATTTTCCGTCCCTCCTTCCTCCTCATGGCTCCCAGTAGAACTTCATGAGCAAAGCCACCAGCTCTGTTTAGTGAACACAAATAGAAGATAAAATAGTGGAAAACTAATTTTTTCATGCTCATTGGTGGGAAAGATTAAAATTATGCAAATCCTCAGCAGCGGGCTCGGAGCAGAGATAAGGGGATGTTCGAGTCAGCTGCCTGCCTGCTAATTCACTCATCGGAAAAGAAATGAGCAGGAAAGCTGCGATCAGCATCACCGGCCCCTCATGGTGCTTGTGGGGCTGGCAGGGACCTCAACAAAGGGAACCTGCTTGGAGGGGATGCGGATCCATGCTGAGATGCTCACCCTGGAGTCACATCCATGATTGCTGCCTGGTGAGCCCCGGGGTGCACCATGAGACCTGGTCCATGGCCAAGCTCCAGCCATGACCTCAGAACCTCTGAGGATGGTGCTGGGGTCCTTTCCCCTCCCATGGTGGAATTTGCCACCTCGATCACTCTCTTGGGTCCCATAAGCAGAGCAAGGCTGGGCGGTGAGAGGAAACCACTGAAGGTACCAAGAGTGCCTTGGTGCTTCCTTGGGCTGTAGGGAGCAAAGTGGGTCGGGCAGGAGCATCCCTAACCCAACACAAAGGGCTGTGCGAGGCAGGGGAAGGGCAGGTCCATGCTGTGTGCAGGGTCTGTGCTTCACCCCACAGTCGCAGTGTGTTCAGCCGTGACCTGGGGCCCATCGCTGCCCCAAAGACCCTGGCTTTGTGGTGTTGAAATTCGCCTTGTGGGCACAGTGATGAACTTCAGCAAGTGCTGGGGGGGGGGGGGTCCAGGATATAGACCCCTCAGAGCAGCTCAAAGTGCCGACGGTGCAAAGGCACCCATGGGATGATGACAGCAGCTCATTGCTGGGCCAGGGACCCGCTGCCAGCGTGTGTTTTTGGAAGGGTTTGTCTGACTTCCTGTCAAATCAATATTTATTCACAAATCTGTTTGTTTGCTTTTGTCCCTGCAAACTCTTGTGGGCTCTTTTTGTGTGTGGGGGGATGTGCTGGTTTGTTCCCTTGTGTGTTTTTGGCGGCGCAGCGCTGGCGAGAGGGGCTGCTCCAGCTTTTGCTGGCTCCGGTTGTTCCAGCTGCCTCTCCCAACCTCCGCTTTAGAGCCTCTCTTTGTAAGGAGGGACTGTGCTGGCAGCTCTCCTCTGGCTGGGCACATCTCGCCCTTGGGCTGGAGGCGACAGTGTGGAACCTTACATTGACCTTAGTGAATGTGGGCAGTGGTTTTCCACAGCTGTGTTATGGACTGCGGTGGAAAAGGTCGGCTGCCCCCCAAACCCCAGTGCGAGTACGGATGCTGGCTCTGGCCCTGTGCGTTTGGTTTTCCTTCATCTCCAGAGCTGGAGCCATGGCTGCTTTCACCTCTCCATTCCCTCTGCCTCCAGCTCCTGACTCGTTCCCGGCCTCCTGAGCTCATGCTGCTGGTGTTTGGTTCCTCCCTCTTGCTTTCTTGCCGGTTTCTTTGCGCTGTGGATGGGGATGTAGCGCCTCTTCTTCTGCATCCAGCTGCTGCTGGTCCAGCTGTTTGCAGAGCTCTTTACACCTGCTGGAAGCTGATGGAGATGGAGGCACCTTCCTGGACCATTTGGAATAGAGAAGAGGGGTTTGAGGAGCCAACCAAGGACGCAGAGTGCTCCAAGAGCACCTTGGGCATGAGGGGAGCGTGGTCCCCTGCTGGGGTTGTCTGCAGACCCTGCTCCCCATAGCTGGAGGATTATTTATCTCCCCCTCGCCAAATCACGCAAAGCTAAATTGAGCTGTGGCAGGCAAAAGTGTGAAGCGTATTATTAGGAACAGGGAGCTCTTGTTCCACAGCTGCTGCTGCTGCTGCCGTTGGTAATTAATGTTTGAGGAATTGCAGATCTTCATTAGGAGAACAATTAGATTAACGAGAGAACTCGAGCTGAAGCTGTAGTGGGAAGGGGTTGGGGGGAGGCTTTAAAACCCAAATCCAGTCCCTCCCTGGCACCCTGCCTCGGTGCTCCAGAGACGTGCCCATGCTCGGGGAGGAGAGCAGTGATGGGCGCTGCTGGAGCGCACGTGGGGGATCCTGATGGAGAGGGAAGAGCAATCTCCAATGGTCATAAATACTGCAGGCAGCCCAGCACCCATCCTTGCTGTGGTTATTAGCGCAGGGAGCTCTGGATGAAGGCTGCTCAGGGCATCGCAAGGTCATGGGCATCATTAAAAGCTTTCATTGTTGCTGGAACCACTGAACCCCTTTAGGTAAGAGGCACCCTGGCCATGAGGTATCATCCTCAGGGGCTGGGCTGGGGTTCAGGCCTGTGTATGGGAATGGGCTTTGTCCATAAGAGATGTTTGGGGTTCTCCCACCCCTTGTTTTGTTCCCTGTTCCCATGCTGGGTTTGTGCTCGCACTGCATGGCTGGAGCAAGGAGCAGCAGGGGATAAATGAACCATTTGAGAGGCTGGGATGTGGGGTGCTGTGGGGCAGCTCCTGAAAGCAGAGTGTGTTGTAAAACCCAAGGGCTTGCAGAGGGGGCTCAGCTCTTGTCTCCCCATCTCTTCTCCCCTTGCACAGGGAGGAAGCAGCAAGTTTTGCCTTTCAAGGGACATCGGATTTCTCCCTTCAGTAATGGATGGGGTCAGAAAGAATTTGCATTTCCCGGTGCCTCCAGATGGTGCAGGGAGAATAAAAGCATTTTCTGCAATATGGTGGTTTCTGCACATTGAAAGAGAGAGGTTTGGTGTTGGACCCGATCCTGTTCGGCTCCATGCCTCCGAGGATGGACAAGTCATCAGTGAGCACTGGAGGGGCAGGCAGAGGGGTCCTGGGCACGGGACAGCTTTGGGCATCATGAGTGCAAGAAGCTGCTTTTCCTTGGCCGGGGGAAAATGGAGGACAGAAAGCATCCTTCTCTCCCAGCCCGTTGCAGGATGGGGGTCTTCACCTGCAGAATAAATATTATTGCATGTTTCATTCCTTGCCCCCCTCTCCCGGGAGGGGGATGTGTGCGTGTGTGCTGCTTGGCATGACAGGAGCACTGTCAGGAATACTCAGGCAGCCAACTCGGGAGAGTCTCTTTGCCTGATCTTTGTGCTGCCTGACGGGTAGCAAAGACACGAGATGATGTCACCAGCTTGTCAAAACCTCCCTTCTGGTGGTGCAGAGTCGGATGCAAAATGAAGCTCCTGCCAGGTGGGGTCTGTTTGAATCCTAATGGGCTCCTCTCGCAAGCTCCTTTCCTGCAGCCTGCCTGAGAAGGGATATTGTCAGTCTTGGGATGCTCCTGAATGTTCCAAGCTGCCTCTGATGCGTCCCTGGTGTGGATAGGCCGTGGCTGGGCCGCTCTGCCTTACCCTCTGGGCTGGACTGGTGTTAGCCAGGCAGGACCGTGCTCTGCAGCGGCTCCGAGCGGAAGATCATCTTTAACAGGAGCGAGGCAGCAGGGCGGGATGAGGCTGTCAGGAAGGAGCTGCAGCTCTGCGAGGATGAGCCCAGCTCCCAGCTCCTGCTTATTTAGCAGCCTGTTAATTCTGCATCGCATCCAGAGGGGGGGATGGCAGCAGAGCCCTGCCTGGCCTTGCAGCGCGCTGCTGTGGTCTGTGGGGCTTTCTTCAGTGCGTTACAGTAAGTCCTGGAGGCACCCGCTGGAGCTGGGGGCTCAGTGCAAGGCCAAGACAAGAGCCAAAAGCTCCCCTGGATGGACAGGCCCGAATTAAATCAGAGGGAAAGCGAGCACGGAGCATGGACCTGGCCCTGCTGCTGACCTTGGCCAGCACTGCCTAAGAGCGGGTGGCTGCTGGTCTGCCGGGCTCCCCCAGCCCAAGCAGTGAGCTAGCATCCTCCCAGCTTAGCTGGTTCAGATGAGATCATGGCAGTGAGTGATGGATGGGGTCTTTTCTTTCTCTCCTCCTTTCTTAATCTCCCCTGGCTGGTGGGTCTGAGACGCAGGATTCCTGCCAGAGCAAGGGAAGGGATTTGCTCATCTTCTGTCTTGCAAGCTCAAACCCAAATCCTCTTTATGGAGTTTAACCCACTGCGTTGGCTGGCAGGGCTGGAGCGCCTGGCAAGGGAATGGAGGAATACTGAATACTGGGGGAGAGGCAGGATGGACTAGGCAGGGGTTGATGGGCTGGCAGGAGCCACGTTGCCCTGTCTGCTGGCTGATAGTGGGTCATCATGGAACAGTTTGGGTTGGAAAGGACCTTAAGTTCATCCGGTTCCAGCCCCTTGCTGTGGATGGGGACGCCTCACCCTAGACCGTGTCACCCAGGGCTCTGTCACTTGAACACTGCCAGGGATGGAGCATTCTCCACTTCTCTGGGCAGCCTGTGCCGGCGCCTCAGCACCCTCACACGCTTGTATCCACCCTGGACCTCCCCTGTGTCAGTTTGAGCCCATCACCCCTTGTCCTGTCGCTACAGTCCCTGATGAAGAGTCCCTCTCCTTAATGCCCGCAGTGTACAGGGATGGATCCTCCCGTGCAGGGCTCCTGAGCAGGGGAGATAAGAACCTTGATTAGCTTTACTTGCTGGTCACTAAGCCGTGCTGGTGAAGCCAGCTCGCTGATGTGGACAAAGGCAGACAAACCTCTTTATCCTTCTTACTGTGGCTCAGGATCCCCGTCCTCGGCTGCAGGGGGATTTGTGGGCTGGTTTGTGCCAGGCTCACACTCCTGTTCCCACCACTGCTTCCAACCCTTCCTAACTGGAGCACAACTGACCCTGTTTTATGGGGGATGAGGAAACAAGCCAGGTCATCAGCTGCACCGTTGCCACCATGATTTTCATTTACCACTGAGTAGTAATTAGGTTGAACTTGGTGTGTTTGCTTCACCACTTCTGTTTCCTCTCACTTGTGGTTATCAAAGCAGAGGGTGCGCAGGTGCCTCCATCCTTGCTCAGGGATACAGGGACTGCAGCTCACCTGTGTCATCTGCCAGCCTGGCTACACAGGGATGTGCACACAAGTGGCCATGTCTAGTACAGGCCATAGAAGGAAACAGGTTTATTCCTTTTTGTTTCCCAAGGCTTTGCCTGTGTGTGGGTTTGAGCTGCTCCAGCCCCTGGGGTTTGATTCTCTTCCAGAATGAGAAAGCACTTTTGTACCCTGTTGGCTATGCAGGGCCCTAAATAGGATAAGCAGGGGGTTAAGTTTTCCTCTTAGTGTAAATTCAAGCCAACTCCGTGTTATGCAGTAGGAACCTCATGGTGTTCAGTGGGGCCTTTGCCTGCGTCTGCAGAGCTTGGTTGAGGCTCTCCAGGGTGTTATGTGTGGAAGGAGGGTTGGGTTTGGCCTGGGGTGTGCCTGTGTGTGGTTTGGGGATTAGGGGGTTGTTTCCGTCATAGTTCGTGGTGGGACTCGGTCTGCCTGGGGAATAGAAGGGGCGATGCAAAACGGGGGCGAAGCTGGGGCATCCCTGCTGGAGGCAGAGGGATGCTGTGCCCGCAGCGAGCTCCTATGGGAGCCCCGGGATGGTGCAGGTCCCACATGCTCCGTGTCAGGTTCAGAGCGCTGATGAAGATAACAAGTGGAGGCGATCGATCAGCAATTGCCTATAATGAGAAGGTTGTTCTTGGTGACATCCTGCGCCAGCACTCTGAGCTGGAACTGATAAAGTGCCCCATGTGCTTAATTAACTTTCCTCCATGTTTTTCTTCTTTCGATGTTGCATCTATTTTCTGACATCTTCTTGGGCCGAAGGCTGGGGCAAGATGCTTTGTTTGGACACAGCCTCATGGCAGCAATAGGGGGGCAGGTTGCTGCAGTCCTGCCCCGGAGCGATGGGCCTCTGTGGGGCAGGGACTGGTCTCCCATGCTCCTGGCCTGGCTGCTCCTTTGCTGCCTTCTCTTTCCCCACCAGTTGCATTGACCAGCATCACCCCGGCGTGGGGTGCAGGTGCTGTGGGAAGAGATGCTGTAATTCTCTCTTTAGCACGATATATTCTCGCAGAAGCTGGAGGTGATCCCTTTGTGCTGAGGATGCTGCGAGATGAGGCTGACGGATGGTTATTTACCCAGCGCTGGCGATGCGCGCGTGGTGAGCGCGGAGACAGGATGCAGTGTGTGCCCCAAGGAGCAGGCAGTCTGTCAGGCAGCAGGGCTGGGGCTAATGATGAATGGCTCCTGAAATAAATAAATAAGGCTCGAGGGCCTGGAAAAGAAAAAGAGACACAAAGTGTTACCCTGAACCATCAGGAAATGTAATTGTTGAGGACCGCGGGTGCTGTCAGGCGCGTGGTGCGGCTCTGCAATGGTTGTTGGTAGGTGCTAAAGGGTGGTGTGTGGCTGTGTGTGAGCGAGGGGAGAGGGATGGGGCAGGGGGGAAATACATGATCCTGGGTCAGATGCTTCCCTGCCTTTGTGCATCTCAGAGCCCAGCTCCTGCCCTGTGTGCAGGGAGGCAGAGGGGAGGCCACAGCGGAGAAGTCTCCAGCCCAGAAGGATGCTCCTGGCATTTCTGGTCGCTCCCGCATTGCCTCTGTCCCTCTGGCCATGCTGTGGAGCTGCCACCAGCACAGGCTTCCTTGTGCCCCTTGCCTGGGGACAGCACTGGGCGCTTTGCACTCATGGGAGGGCCAGAAGCACTGCAGGAAGGAAGAAAAAGGATGCATATGTGTGTGTACAGTGTCACTTCATGCTCCGAGCGCTGCCTTAGTGTGCAGCTTCCTCTGGTTTCCCACATTGTAAAAAGGGATAATACTGTCATATTAAAGCACTTGGAGATCTGGGGATGAAAAGCAGCGTATAGGACCGAGACAGCCCTGATCAAAGCTCTTTTTTTCTCCATCTGTGTTTGTTTCCCCATGGAAGATAATACTCTGCCTCTTTCTTGTAAATATTATTTTAAGATCTAAGGAACTCCCTGCTAGATAAACAGTGGTGCTCAGCTCTGAAGCATCTCCACTGGCTGCTCTAATTGTGTTTGCCAGCACCGTGGCCTGCGTTGTGAAGTGGGTTTGGGAGTTGTGTTTGAGTGGAGAAGAGGAACTGCTTCCAGAGAGGAAGAGCCGGTATGGAAATACCCCATGGGACACCCCATTCTTCAGGCAGGGATCAGTGTTTTCTGCCCAGCCCTTGGAGCTGGGCACCTAAAGCTGCTTAGTCTTGAGGTGAGCTTTGCTGGTGGGCAGGGTGTATTTGTGTTCTCAAGGTGTATTGAAGCTATGGGGAAGGTTGGTGCTTATGGGTGCATGGCAGCCCCGTGTGCTCACGGCTGCTTTTCGAGCAGAGGCATCACCATTGTGGGCTTTCAGAGGCTCGATAGGGAACTGGGATGGCTGTGGGCTCTCCCCACTATTAAATAGGGCTTAGCTGGTCAGCATGAGAGTGGCTGGGGAGGGGGAAATGAGCATTAGAAACAAGTACCTTGAAGCTGATTCAACTCGGTTGAAAAGACCTTTAAGATCACCAAGTCCAGCCGTTAACCCCAGCCCTGCCAAGGTGCTGCCACTAAACCATGGCCCTCAGGGCCTCATCCACACCTTTTGCTGTTTCCCCAGGAAAAGAGGCTCATACTTGCCAGCAGAGCAGCTTGAATGTGTGACATGGCCCACATGGGGCTGCACAGCACCTAGGCATTCCTTGCTCCCATGGAAGGTGCCATGTGGGGTCCTGGGCCAGATCCAAGCACACAGCACAAGGGGCCAGCGCTGGCTCCTGGTCCCAGCCCTGGTGACGCTGGGTTTGCCCAGGGCAGGGTGTTAGATGGGAGCAAACAAGGAGCGTGGGGTGGCAGATTGAAATCTGGTCTCTCCCGTCCCCAAGGGGGATGACAAACGAGCTCGTGGTTGTGCTAAAAGCTTTTCTTCCTCTCTATAAAGAGGTTGCTGGGAGGAAACGAAGTGACCCAGTGACCTTGGTTAATACGCAGCACAAACGAAGCTGGTGCTGCTGGGAGGGAAAGAGACCTGAGCACAGCCCTCTGCCTGCGAGGTGTTTGCTCCCATTGAGATGTCTAATGGGAGTCATTCTCCTGCAGCAGCTGCTGAAAATGAAGATGTTTAATCATCTGCTAGATCTGGATGGAGCTTTTTGCAGGGAATCGCTTTAAAGTCACCCTTCTCCCTTCTGCGGGCAGCTGAAACAGAAGAGGAGCCCAAATGCTTCTGTGGTGCAACTGTTCTATTCCAGTGAATCTGAAATGAAGGGATGGACCCTCCCTCCTGGGTTTATGGTTTTTTAAATGCAGAACTAGCATTTCTATCACCGGCTCCATGGGGGTAAGGAAAAGCACCCATGGCAACATGCCTGCACAGGGCTGACCCATCCCTACAGCTGCAACTGCAGCATCTCCCACAGGCTCCTCTTTAAGCGGTGAGGTCCGAGCCAGTCAAACTGCTCTGGAGATCAGACCCCCATCTCCTATATCCCCTCAAAGTGGCTTAGGGGAGTTGGGTGTCCAGCACCCTCTGAAACAGGAGGAAAACCTTCACAAGCATCTTAACGGCTTAAGTTAAGTCCCTTTGACTCTCAGTGGAACTTAAGCTCTTAAGAAATGTGGGTGCTGCTGAGCATTTCCCCCTTTGTGCCTTGCACCCTTGGGTCCCTCGCTCCATCCTGGCTGCAGGAGCCACAGTGGGAAGCTGCTCCTCGCAGATGCTGCTCAGTTTTGTTATTGTTCATAATGCTCTTGCAGATGCTGTGCTCGGCGCTGCCGAGGCACGCGCTTGTACAGAGCTGGAGATTAGGCCGTGCACAGAATGAATGCCTTACAGGAGCTCTTTTACTGTAAGAATTAATCTTATTCCTGAAATGTGACCGTATCCAGCACAAATCTGACCCCACTGGGGGCCACGGCTTCACTTAATTGCATTCTTTAGCAAGGATTGAGGTCTATTAGGTGGTTTGCTTACATTGCAGGAGATCTTGTGCCAGAGAATTCAGAGAGGGTTTGAAGGTCCGTGGAGCAGTGTAGGAAAACTGCCATTCTGTTGATTTGTATGGTGCCAGGGCCTTGGCTGGGTGCTCAGCAGCCAGGCAGGAGTGATGCAGACCTGCTTCCAAGAGCGTGGACAAGGTAAGCAGAGGGGAAGAGGATTTGGGATCGAGCCCTTGTGATTTGAGCATTCCTCAGAGGCATTCCCACTTGGATTCAGCGCTGCCAGGAGGGCAGGAGAGCCTTGCTGCATGGTGGCTGGCTTGCCACATGTGGCATGTTCTGCGCTGTAGGCAGGAATCGTGCTGAGGATAAGGGTCTGTTTCCAGTCTCCCTGTTGCCAGGGTGCTGCCAGGAAGGCAGAGCAAGCTCCCATCCCATCCACAAGGGAGCCAGGTGGGTGAGCGTCTTGGTGTCCTGAAAACCCCATAGCCAGGGGGAGAGAGGCAGTGACGTACCTGCTCTGAAGCATGAGTCGCTGGATTGAAGTTGACATGTCCTGATATCTCTGCCAGCACTTTCTGTCTCCGTCAAGGGCTCGGGAAGCACATTAGCACCAGAGCGGAAGTGTCACCCTCTGGCATCTCCTTCTCCAATCTTGGAGCTGTTGCTGTATCCCCTTTACCAGACCTTCTCTATCGGAGCCCGTTACGGCATGAAAAGCTGTGCTGGATGTAGGAGAGCAGAGCTGCCAGGCTTGAGCATCTCCCTAACGTGCTGTGTTCAGCTGCAGCATCGGGGGTTCTTGGGGGGATGCTGCACGGGGCAGTGCAGCCCCTTGGCTACTCTGAGCCATGGGAGATCACTGGTGCTGCATTTGGAGATCAGGTGACGCTCAAGGAGGTGTTTGGAGGCGTTTACTGGGACTGTGGAGGGGGGAATATTGCTCTGATAGAGAAACAAGAGCTTCTGCACTGCTCTTCCCTTTGAGGGGGTAACAGAGAGAACTGATGTGGTTGGGAGGGTGCTCCCTCTGACTCCAGCCCTGTCCTTCTCCATCCTGCTGGTGGGAACTGCATGGCTGGAGAAGGGAGAGCCAGCGAACAGCATCACGGTCCCATTTGTTGTGCTGGCATTGCCACCACATCCCCAGTTTAATGAGCAGTTCCCATCACAGCTATTCAGAACGTTCCCAGTCTCTGCTTGCCTCTGACAACAACAAAAGAAGCCCCAATGCGTTGTTCTGTGCCCTGGAACCCTGCGAACCCCGTGTTAAGTCTGGCTGGAGCCTTTGTGTTTCTCTGAGTGTGTCTAGAACAAACATTTGAAGAGATTCCTAGTGCTGTAATCCCAATTTGATCTCTTTTTTGTGGCAGCATCAGTATTTCTGCTTGGTTTCCACATGCCAGCGCTGAAGCACGGTGGAGCTGGACTAACGCAGAGCACACAGCGGAGGCATTGTAAACCTCAAAGGGCAAGTCCAGAGCTGTCGCTGAGAAGTTGCTCTTTAGGGCTGAGTGCATACGAGGGCTTTGTGTTTATGCTGCCTTTGCTTTTCATTCTGCCCAGGCCAGCCTTGGGGAGGTAACAGGACAGAAAAGGATTAAAATGCCCCTTCACAGTGCCTGTGCCAACGGTCTCTTACCCTGATGTGTATCAGAAAGCTTAAGCAACCTCACTGTCCCCTTGGTGCTTTGAAAGCCTTTGGTCCTGTACAATATCCCCTACCTGGCTCATCTCCAAAAGGTGATACACCCTGGGCTTGATTTTTAATTGGGGTAACTGATAGCAGGGAGGAATCCGTGCACATCTGAGAGCATCCTCCACACCACTGCATCCCATTGTTCTGGTGCTCAGTGGCTGCTGGAGGAACCTCTTCAGCTGCTGACCCTATGAGGAGGTTGTGGCCGCAGTTCTCACTCTTTTTTCAGCCCTTTTGGGTCAAAGCTCACCTCTGTCACTGCAGGATGAAGCATTTCCCAGTACTGACACACAGGATGGGGGTAGATGCTGAGAATACAGCTCCCTTAAAGCCACTGCAGCTTTGAAAAGGGATCAGGATAAAACTGCAAGCAGGCAGCTCCGTTGGGAGCCAGGCGTTGTCTCCATGGGAATGTGCCTTAGGATCCATGAGGATCAACTGTGGTACCTCCTGCTCCAGGTTTTACCTCTGCCAGATTCGCGTTAGCTCAGTAATGCGGCTCCTCTGCGTGTGGGGAAACTGAGGCAGCATAGGGACTGTGGGACATGCAGGAGAGCTGCTGCGATCCCAGTTTATGGTCGGGGTCCCGGGTGGACCTGTCAGCAAGCATTTGCCTTCCAGGATGCTGATTCCAGGGCTGAGGGTCAGGCTGGGTGGTTGGGGTGATGGGAGCTGCATGGCACAGAGCCTGCCCCCCCCCCCCGCCCCTCTGCATGGCTCCTCCTGTGCCACGTTTCTGGATTTCTTTGCCTGCCCTGTGCTTATGTGGAAAAATTGCCCTTTTCGGGGGGTGCCTGGGCCCTGTCCTCAGATCCCTTCACACCTCATTGCACCTTCCTCCCGTTTATGGGAGGGGGAGAAGCCAATGGGTGTTCAACCTCAAACATGGGCTCTGGCAGTCGGTGCCTCCTCACTGCGCTTCCTTGCGCTGTTCCCTCCCTCTGTGTGTGCATGGGAGCTCAGCGGTGCTCCCAGCTTCTCGGGGCGCCCCGTGCCAGCGCCTCAGCACCCTCACAGGGAGGACTTCCCTTGTATCTGACCCGAGTCCTTCGTGGTGTCAAGGCGAAGGCTGCCTGGCCTCTGCCCCCACAGCAAGTGCTCTCTCTGGGCTCCTTTAGGGTGTCTCTTCCCCATGGATGCCGCTTCCCTCCTTCCTCCCTCTGAGTGCCTTTGTGCCTCCGCAGGTGCTGACAACGCTGGGGAGACGCTGCGAGTCCTGCTGAGCCGGAGCCTTCCCGGCTGGGGCTGAAGGCCACTGCAGAGGATGAGGATCCTTCCCAGCCCTGGGATGTCTTCGCTGGTCTCCCTCGTGAGCCTCCTGTCTGTGCTGCTGATAGGCTGCGTGGCTGAAAGTAAGTTCCTCTGCTGCTCCCCTGCTTTGAGTCGGCCAGCTCAGGCTGCCCCTGAAACTGCTGAAGGACTGGAGAGAAGGGGGGTGCCGGGCAGCTCCTGCTGCTTCCTTCCCCTTCTCCCAGCCCCAGCTCGCCCATGTTGTCCTCTCCTGCTCTTGCCTTTCAGGCATGTCAGACCCCAGTGACTGTTGTCATGTTACTTGCCGGGCCTGGATGCAGAACAGCATCCGAAGAAAGAGTGTTATGTTTCTGCTTCCCCTGAGCAGCCAAGTGCAGTTTAACACGGTTTTAGGTTTGCTGCCTTTCAATTTCTGCTTGAAAAAAGTGAAAAGGGGAAGCAAAAAAAAAAAAAAAAACCCAAGCAAAAATCTCCATCGACTCAACTGTAATGTTCCTTCGACGTTAGGCTGATCGCTTGGGATCAGTGGGGAATAGTCTCTGCCAGGCTGATTGAATTAGGGCTTTTTTGCCTCCCCACAAAGCTGCTTGGAGCTGGTGGGAGGGCTGCTCTGCTCAGCACAGCCTGTAACAGCGTTCAGTGTAATCACTTTGGTATCAGGGTTTATTACTATGGGCAGATCCTGCTCTCGCTGGGAGATGTGTTCTGGTGTGCGGCTGTGGGTCAGGCTGTACCTCAGATGGTGCCACTGGTGTTCATGAAGACGTGAAGCTTCGGTTTGAGCCGCTCCTGTCTGGAGCAGCAGGAGCAGTGCAGTACTTGGCAGCAAGGAGCCTTTTGCCCAAGTGGTTATCCAGGATGTTGCAGCCAGTGCTCTTGTGGGTTCTTTAGGAGCACCTAGGGTAGATGGTTAAGGCTGTGAGCATTCAGGATACTTGGTTAATGCTATGGGCACCTAGGGTAGATGGTCAAGCTGCCATCCGAGTTGCTGTGTTCCACCTGGGCCCAGCTGGAACAAGTGGCCTCGTTGGCTTGTGAAGGTGAGCACCGGTGGTAGGTAGGCTCCATTAACTGCTCCAAAAGCAGAAGATTGCAAAGCAGAAGTCTGCATTCCTGGCTCTTTGTGCTGTAGAGGGGATGCTTACGGTGGCAAATCCTGTGTCAGGGCTCCAGGGTCCCGTTCTTGCCACTGGTTTGCTGTAACGCTCTTGGCTAACCCACTCTGTGCTCGTTTCCAAAGCCAGCAGTACAGCTTTGCAGGCGCAGATGGAGAGTTCATGTGTGTGCAAGTGCCTCTCTCTGTAAGTAGGACCCTGGATCACACCCTGCGATGGCTGCATGCTTGTGAAAACCAGGGTCCTTTCAAGTGTACACCAAGCCCTGTGCTAACTGCTGGGAGCGGGCACTCTGCAGGATCCAGGCTGCTCAGAATCATGGCTCTGCTGCTTTGGGTTTCCCATGGGTTTGGTTTTGCTGGGAAGGACCGAGCATCTTGTCCATCCTTGTCTTCTGTGCGGTGAGATCTTGGAGCTTCCAATGGAGCTGGGAGGTTTCATGTGCTGTGTGACTGCTCCGAAGCCCTTGTGATGGAAACCTGCCCTCAGGAAGGGCTGATGCTGAGCACACGCAGAAGGCACCAGTTGTGTGGCCCAAGCCCTGCTGAAGTCTGTCACTGCTCAGCAGGCACCTTGCTGCCTGCAGCCAAGTTTCTCTCCTGTAGCTCTGCAGTGTCCTTGGATCCTGAATGGGGAGGTTTTATGCTTTTCTAGCTCCTGCTGCTCCCAGATAGGGAACGTTGCAGTTGCAGGACACGGTGTCCGAGGTGGGGCTGCTCTTACCTGCTTGAGGTGCAACTGCAGTTGGGCCGGACATTGGTTCTTCTCCTAACCTGTAGAGCACATCAGCACCTCCCTGACCTTTGGGGATGCCAGTTGTTGGAATTGCCCCATGGCTCTTGCTGTCTGCCTGCTGCTACTGGGGTGGTAGCTCCTGATTTTGGAGGGGCAGCTGAATTCCACCTGGAGAGTGCAATCAGGAGCATCTGAGCCGGTCTGCAGAGCTCCCCACTGAGGCATGCAAACAGCAAACAGCTTTGTCTGTCACAACTGCAGAGGCTGTGTGAGGAGCTGTCACTCTGTTCTGACAGTGTCCTCTCCCATCAGATGGCCCTGGGCTCTCTCACACTGCCTCTCGTGTAATCCCTTGGCTGCCTTCCATTTGGCTGGTGCTTGCCACGGCGCTGACCCGATTTCCTGCCCTAATTCACCAGAGGGGCTGGCCAGGCTCTGCAGCCCCCAGGGTCTGTGCTGCCCTGGGCTCGTGTCCCTGCTGTGCTGGAAGCCCAGCATCACAGGTAGGAAAGCCCTGGGACTCTCCAGGGAAGCTCCTGAAGGGCAGCACCTTCCCAGCTCCTCTTGAGCAAAACATGGGGCTGAAAGCTGGAAGTTGCCTCCTCCTCCAGAGCAGCGCTGGAGGAGCTGTGGCCTCTGCAATCAAAGGGCCATTAAAATACTTCCCTTGTTTCCCAGGCTAATTGATCTCAGTCAGTGATTTAAATCTTTCCGTGGCAGGAACGTTCTATTTAAAGGAAACTGCCATTTAAATGAAAAGCCCAAAGCACCACACCACTTTCTGCCTGCTGTTCTTCCTTGGGAAGCTGACGGGGACGGTCATTGGGAGGTAGAAAGCAGACCTGTTTCTTCTCTTAATTTCTTCAGTTGCGTATGGACTCTCTCTGTTTCTTCTGTATGGTCAGGGGCGGCCACAGACCTGGAAATTGCTCACTCCATGCTTCTTTTCCATGGCCTCTCATTAACTGGAATGTGTTATTTTGTCGAGGATTCAGCTGGTTGTACGAGCAGCGTTAATGGGCATTGCTGCAGTGAGTTTGGGGAGACCTTCCCTAAGAGCTGTGCGCAGATGTGCTGCACAGCCAGAGCCAGGACCCTGTAGAGCCGGGAGAAAACCCAACAGCACGGGCAGATGAGGTGTGGATATGGGGCTGGGGAAGGGAATAGTTTCCCGAATGGCTGCTGTACCTGGGCACAGAACCAAGCCTCGTTCTTCCCACTCAAACCCAACCCGAGTCATGAAACCTCTGCAGTGAGCACCTTGAAACAGCTCATTTTGTGCATAGGCAAAAATCAGGCTCATCTCAGTGGCTGGAGCTGGATGGGAGGTTTCCTGCCAGCCCTGTGCAAAGTGCATTGGTACTCCTGCCCTCCTCTGCTACCCAGAGGAGCAACGACCCCACTCCTAAGTGCTCCTCAGTTGCAGATAAAAGGCTACTTACTGTATAGAAATGGGGTGGTTTTGATAACTGAAATCAGCATGCTCACTGTTTTCAAGTGGATTTTTTGCCATTGATTAAACCTTTGCATTTCACAATAGTGCTTTGCTAATTGGTACTTTGCATACACAGGAAGCTGATGTGTGGTGGCTCTCTCCACCCCAGCAAAGATTTAATAGCAGATGCAGTAGCAAACGTTAGTTATTACTTAGGTTTCCTTCCTTTTATAAATGACATTACAGAACGCTTACCAGCACACTCTGAAGTATTACCATAAATAATTGAATCTAAATTGCAGTTGACAAAATAAGGGAATAAAGCCCCTTTGATGACGCATTGCCCTGGCTCGCTTCCCTTGTCATTGCCCTTGCTGCACTGGTGATTTGCAGAGCAGAATCATTCATGCTGGGCCCATGTGTGCGGGGGGCTCTGGTGCTCCGTGAGCTGCAGAGCATCCGTGGAGCCTGGCAGCAGATGGCAGCAGGGGCTGCACCACGCGTGTGGGGCTGGTGGAGAGGGTGCAAAACGCATGTGGTGGGTTGGGATTGGAGCTCGTGCAGGTCATAATCATAGAAGCACAGGGTGGGTTGGGTTGGAAAGGACCTTGAGATCCTCCAGTTCCAACCCCCTGCCATGGGTAGGGATGCTCACACTAGACCAGGCTCTGTCCAACCTGGCCTTGAACAGTGCCAGGGACGGAGCATTCACAGCTTCTCCGGGTACCCTGTGCCAGCACCTCAGCACCCTCACAGGAAGAGCTTCTTGCTTATCTCCAACCTGAACTTCCCCTGTGTCAGTTTGAACCCATCACCCTATGTCCTATGGCTCCAGTCCCTGCTGAAGAGTCCATTCCCAGCATCTTTGTAGCCCCGTTCAGACACTGGAAGCTGCTCTGAGGTCTCCACACACCTTCTCTTCTCCAGGCTCAACAGCCCCAGTGTTCTCAGCCTGTCCATGTTCAGGCTGGTGATGCAGCGCTGTGTTTCGGGAGCTGGTGCAATGAAGAAAGGTGTGTGGAACGTGCGTGCTCCATGGCACGTGAGGTAGGAGCTGGTGGCTGGCTTGTCTCGCTGAGATCCAGATCACAGCAACTTAGAGACGGATCTGACTCCTCTCTGCTGAATGGTCCCTCCCATGCTTTTATCCACAGAGGATTAGCCTCCGCAGCACAGCTCACAGCTTTTAGCTCTGGAGGTCCTGGCTTTGATCTGTTCTTGGCCAAGACAGCAGTTGTCAGATAAGATGGTAGTGAAAATCAAGGAAGCTCCATCTTAGACACGTTAAGACGACATCAATGGGAAGTGAATCTTCCTCCACTGCGGGAGAAAGCGGCTCCATTTGTAAGTGTTTGAGACTGGTATGTGACAACGCAGCAGCACTGACCCAAGGGAAGGAAGATGTTGAAAGGAGGTGAGGCTGAATTCCCCACAAGCGATTCAGGTACGTGACCCCATGCCTTCTGGGGTCAGGAGACAGGGGGATAGTGCAGAAAGGCTTTTGCCCCATGGTTATGGGCTGAAGGGGGTGCAGAAGTTAAGGTGGGGATATCTAGAGGTTGTGTGGTCAGTTGGTGGGTCGTGGACTTAGTGTTCCTTCAGTCAGTAGAGTCTTCATGGCATGCAAGAGGAGGAGGCAGCGTCTGCATTGCATCTTCCTGGGAGGCAGAGACCCATGCTTCCCTCCCAGATCCTCTTGCTGCTTGTGTTCCCCGTGCAGGCTAGGAGATGCCTTGCTGTCCTTGCTTCTGAATTGCCCTTTCCTTTGCTGCCTTCTCCGTCTGCCAGCTGCCACCCAGGCTGTGGTTGCTGAGGGTTCTGGACTGGTTGTCATCCCACCCAAGGACACTGAATTAAGCTTCTCTGTCACCTTGCTTAAGTGCCTGATTAGGTTAAACCTTCCCTGCTTGGATTGAGTGATGTAGCTCTTTGGCTCTTTTCTGTTTGCCTCCTATAGGAACCGGAGAGGAAATAAAGTCATCTTTTGAAGGAGCTTCCTTGGGGGCAGGAGATGCTGTCACCTCCCAGGTCTCAGCTGTGCCCCGCACCGCAGATGCTTATTAGATTAATGTCTGCTCGAGAGCACCTGGGGACAGCAGCAGCCGCGGGTGCTTGGGACCCAGCCATGGGTGTCTCCTGGTAAAGGATCTTTTCCCAACCAGAGGTTCTTGCTGCTCAGCTTCATTAGATGGTTAAGTTAGGGGAAAAGAGCATCTGTTTGTTGTGTAAACAAGCTCCTTATGTGGAAATGTCATCTATGGAGTATTTGTGAGAGAGGAAAAGCGTGTCTTCACCAGACCCGGGTGCCAGAATGAGGGCTCTCACTCTGGGCCAGGCTTTACCAGGAAGCCAATACTTACTCCCTTGTGACTTTCCCCCTTGGGTGTCCTTTTCACTTGGTTCTTACATTGGTTATCTCCCCAAGACCCTGGCTCACATCAGCTTTTTATCTGCTTGGCAAGGGCTGTGTGGTTGTGTCTTTTTGAGACCAGTGAGATAAGAATCTCCTGGGTCCCTAAAGGGAATCTCTGAGGGTATTCCCACCCTTTCTGTGGCCTGGCAAGCCCAATATTATTCTTAGAAGGCAAGCAGAGTGCATCTCAAGGCTGCCTGACCAGAGGAATGTCGTTCTTGAGCGTGTGTGGGATAGAATCTGGGCTCGAATTGGCCTGTGGGACACAATCTCTGCAGAACAGTTTTATTTACTCTGTGCCGCTCTTCCCCTCCAGTCAAGGATGTTCTCTTGCAACTTAATTGGTCCCAGTTCCCACCTTAGAAAGCTGTGATGTTCCCTGCACTGCGGCTGCCTTTAATTTGGGGGGATAGTTAAAGTTCATGAACACAGTCACGTTTTATGCCATCTGCTGCATGCGGAACCATCGGTGGGCACTGACCGGGAGTCGGGAGCGTCCTTGCTCTGTGAGTGCATCTCTTAAGCCTCCTGCCCTCCTTTTGCCTGCCCAGGTTTGCTTTTCTGAGCGAGGACTTCTCTTGCTATGTTGATGTCGGGTGTAATTAGGCTCAGGCCTGGGTTGGGGTTCTCCTCCTGCAAACGTTAAACAGCCCTGTTAGGGCTTGGCAGAGGAGCCGCTCGTTCCGTCCAAGGGCACAGCAGATAACAGTGTGACTGTGGAAGAGATCGCAGCTAACCTAGAGCTGAAGAGTGCCAGGGGAGAGCATTGGAAATCCATTCTAGACATCTACCACTAAGACTTTGAAAGGGGCTATTGCAATGAATGATTCACGCCGTTCACATGGAATATGGCTTGACCTGTTTTCACAGCAGCATTGCGCAGAGAAGATGAAGCATGTCCCATCCTGCTTGTTGCAGACATGAAACATTTCTGTATCATGCAGGCTAACTTAAACCCGGCGCTGGCAGCTTCATCTTTAATGCACAGAATCATTTCTATTGCCTTTTGAGGCCGAGAGGAAAAGCAAAGCTTTCAAGAAGGAAGAAACCAACCCCGGCCCAACAGAAGGAGCTGCGCGTGCTTTAGCATTCCACAAAGTTTCCCCGAGTCCTCCAAACCTTTAATTGACTCCGGAGCATGAAATTGCGAAGGGGAGCGAGTGTGAGAGCGTGCGGAGTGGCGCGAGCGCACTGAATAATTTATTGTCCTTTGAAGTTGCAAGAGAAATCTCGGCTGCCTTGGGGAGCCGCTTCTGCCCGCTCTGAACAGGTTTCTCCTCACTTTCAGCTCATTCAGAGGCCGATAGCTTTGCATTTTCTGCATGATTAATGAGCATAACTCCCCCCCCACACACACACACAGAGCCCCCACAGAGCAGAGGGGTGAGGATGCTTGGCGGGGGGGTTAATTAATAAAGGCAAATTAATTTGGCTCTGTCCTCTTCCTCCCTCACCTCCATGGAGCTGCTGGGTTCATTCATCAGGCGGAGTGTGCCGGTGGGTGCCAGATCTTCAGCCTGGCCATGGATCTGTTGGAATGAAGGTCTACAGTGACACTGGAGGTATTCTGCAGATGAGCTGTTGAAGATCACCTTGAGACTGGCTCCTGTGATCATCACCCAGCGAGCCAGGAAGATCCTCAGCTCTTGTTCTTTGTCTGCCTCTATGGGTAGGATGTGCTTGGGTTTGAGGGCTTCCTGCGTGCTCTTTTGCTTTATGATAGGTGCCAGGCACTGAGTTTGGGACTGATCTGTGGCAGTGACAAACACCCCGTGTGCTATGGAGAGAGGCGGGTGCCTTCCATACATATGGTTGTATGATGGTAGCCTGGAGAATTCCTGCTGAAACTGGATGACTTCATGCTAGCTGCTGTTCCCCTGTGATAAGGCATGGTCCCATCTCCGAGAACTAGACCAGAAGGAAGGATTATGCTTCCCCTCCAGCAGGCAGGATAACGTGGTTTTTCTCACCTTGGGTGTCAGAGCTAGGAATAGATCTTTGGTAGCCTCAGTCTTACCCTGCTTCCACTGCTGCAGGCTTGTACCTCCTCTTCCAAAGGGTCTGTATCTGAGTGAGTTGCAGATAGGAGCCTGAAGGCTGTATGGATGTGCCAGATCCCTAAAATGACAAACCTCCTGGCAAGAACAGCTTGGTATGGTGCTGGCTAGGAAAGGTGTGCTGCCTCATCCAGGCTGAGGGCAGGCTGGGAGCTGGCAGTGCAGGCTGGAGTCAGAAAGGAGCAAGCATCGGGGTTGTTGGACAGCCAGGGTGGCAGAGGAGCATGAAATGAATCCTCGCTCTATCTCACCCATCTTCTGCTTGTCTTAAATCCCATACTGGGTCATATCCTTCACTGCTCTCCGTCATTCTCTGGGGCCTTGCAAGAAGGGAGAAGGGGGGAATCTTTCAAGTGCCATTCCCATGTCCACCAAGGAAAGCTCCTGCCTTCACTTCTGCCTGGCCCGGCTTTGCTGAGGTGGGTACAGGCTTTGGTGGAGCAGCAGCGGGGTTATAGCAAGGTGGAAGCATCTTACTCTGAAAAAGCATCCTCGGTCTTTTTTTACCCTCCCTTCCCAGCCTCGCCAGCCCCATCTCCCTGAAGGGAGCCAAGAGCTGCTGACAGTAAGAGGAAGTCTCTGTCTGAAGCCTATAATTATCCTGTCTGCCTTCCCAGAAAAGGCCAGTTGGGGAGCGAGCACGCTCGTGTTCCACGGACCAGCCCCGCGTTCTGCTGCCTCCCCAATTACTGCTTAATGGACTTTTTATGATGATAAGACGACTGGGTTGGGGAGAAGTTATTGACGGGGAAATGGAGTGTAATTCACTCCTTGTTTGTTTGTCTGTCAGAAACCCCTCATTTTAACTTTAGTTGTGAGGCACTGGGAAACAGCCCGAGGGAAAAGAAGTGCAGACTGTCAGTAAAACCCTGGATTTGAGGGCCAGAGTCTGTGCAGGACCCTTCCAAAGGGTGTTTTCAGTCTTGTTGAGTGTCTCCATAGAGACCCTCCCCACCGCCTGCATCAGTCCTGCTCCCGGTTTGCAGCTCTCACTCCTCTTGTGAAGACAAATGTAAATCACAGAGCCATCTTCCTTGCTTCTACCCCTCTTGCAAGCTCCCCCGCTCCCTAATGCCGCTGCTTGGAAATACAAACCCATTCCAAACATCCCATTCTTGCTCCCCACTCTCCATCTGTCTCAAATTTGGCTGCTCTCTCCTGGTTTCATCTGCTCCATGGTTTGTCTTCTCCATGTAATCTTCACTTCCTTGCTCTGGCTCTGAACACCTCCCTCCCTTCCATCGTGCTCCAGTTCTCTTACATTTTCATAGAATCAGACTGGTTCGGGTTGGAAGGGACCTTAAAGCTCCTCCAGCTCCAACCCCTGCCACGGACAGGGCCACCTTCCATAGAGCAGCTTGCTCCAATCCCCTGTGTCCAACCCGGCCTTGAGCACTGCCAGGGATGGGGCAGCCACAGCCTCTCTGGGCAACCCAGCACCATTTCTTCCTAATGTCTAATGTAAATCTTCCCTGTTGATGTCTCCGTATCCCCACTGATTTTCCCATCCTCCCCACCCTCTGCTCTCCTCTATCTCCCAGTCGCTGGTGTGACAAAGCTCTTCCTCCAGGCTGGCCCCCGCTGCTCAGCACTCCCGCCCGGGTCCCTCAAATGCAGGGCATGCAGCAGCCCATGTGTGTAAGACACCTTTCCTACAGCAGCTGAGGAGCACTCAGTGCATGGCTGGAGCTGGATCGTGCGTTCATGGAGAGGATTTCATGGGGGAGATGAAAGTGTTACTGCCAGGGCTGTAGTTGGGGAGTACATTGTGCTCCTTCTCCCCTTGTGGGCTGTGGAAAATGGTGATGGAAGGTGGAGGAGGAAGAGGGGGGGTTGACCCTTTGTATGCCAGCGGGAGCACCATCGGATTCCTTCCTTGCTCTTGAAGTTAGCGAGGGGTGAGAAATAATGAGAGATGTCACCGTTGTAGCGAGCGTGACCTGGCTGTTGGGACGTGACAAAGCTTTTGTCTGGCTTTTGGTTTTTATCTTCTCCCACCCAGAAGTGCTTCTGGAAGAACATCCCCGAGCTCTGTCTCTGGTGAGCTCTGGTGGTTATTTTCCTGCTCTCTATTGCAGTGTTTAGAGGCGGTGGTTGTGTGCGGTCCCCCCCCAGGGTGCTGAGTGCTGTTCTGAGAGCAGCCTCTGCTCCAAATAGCTCGTGGTGTCTAGACTGAGGCAGGTGTGAGCAATGAGCATTGTCACCTCCGCGCTGGGATGTGAGGCAGGGTGAGTGCCCAAGGTCAGCCCAATCTGCATCCGAGCCAGAGCACTGAATCCCCATTACAGGAATCATCTGGAGCCTGCCAGAGCAGAGTGGGGTGTGCTGAGAGCAGGAGAACATCGACCGGGAATGGCTTAATGGTCTCGTCTTTACCTTCGCTCTTGAAAGCTAGAGTAGCATGTATGTGTGTGTATGCACAAGTAAGGGTAAACCCGGACCTGCTCGGTGTTCCTGAGCTGGGATAAAGGCTGTTGCTGGCTGCTGTGGCCCGAACCTCTCTTACAGCGTGGGCATGCTCGTGGTGGGCAGCTCCACAGGGGAATGTGGGGCTCTGCCCCACGGGGCCATTTGTTGAAGGTGGGTTGGGAGCAGCGGGAGCTCGCCAGCCGGCCGGGGAACGGCATTGCCTCTGTGCCACGGCTGTGCCTCCGGCTCCTGCGGCGCAGCTCAGGCACCGCGGTGCCGAGGGTGGCAATGATGAGTGGTGGTTCCCCGCCGCAGCACAGATGGAAGCAGCGCCGTGCGAAGGATGGGTTTGTGGCTGGCGTCGGCCCGGGGCTGCTCCGCTGCGGCTGCCGGCACCGGGAGGGGTTTCTCTTCGTTCCTGCTCCGTTGCGGAGGTGCTTTCTGAGGCTGTGAAGCACAGAGGTGAATTTTGCCCTCTCGCTTCGGCGCTGGGTCCCCGTTTCGGGGCTGGAGGTGAGGGGAGAGCGCTGGGGCTGCAGGAGGAGGCAGGGACATGGAGGAGCCTCAGCAGCCCCCTCGGAGCCGTGGGGCAGAGGGGCATTTCCACTGCTCATTCGTGCTGAAGATGGGGCAGTAACGCTGTGAGGTGGTCAGGGACCACCAGCCTCCCACCACCTCTGGGTACCTGTGGGGTGAGGGCTGTTACCATGGCCTCCCCTGTGGGGAGCAGCTTTAAGGGAACGTGGTGGCCATGTCCCTCCCTGCTTGTTTGGACCTACCCCGAGCCTGCCCCGGGCCTGCCAGGCTGTAGCTTAGGGCAGAGGAGCAGCTCCGGGCACAGCGGTCTCTCGTCCGTGTTGGTAGCAGAGTGTGGGGGACCTTCTCCTCCCCATGGCAGAGGGGTGCAGGGCTGCTCCTGCACCTGTCGGGACTGAGGGGTTTACCGCAAGAGCTTCACGGTGTAGGGCACCCTGCGGTGTGTCGGTGAGGCCAAATGCCTCCCTGACCTCCTTTGTCCCTCCATGACCACACTGCAGTGCTGGGCTCACTTTGGAGGCCAGGATGATGCGAGCCAAGGGAGAAGGATGCGTGCTTTTGCTTTGTCTGCCCACCCTGCTCCCATCCTGCTGTCAGCTCAGACCTCATAACCCTCAATCCCACTCCTCAAACCACCTTTGGCTTCTCCATCCTTTCCTCTGGCTTTGGCTTTTGATGTTCAGCCAGGCCTATGGTGGCCGGCCTGGCTCCTCGTTCCTCATCTGTCACCCGCTGTTCACCATGGCAGCACTTCCTGAGGGGTTTAAAGGATGGGATGCCCCTTCCTTTTCCCCACTCCCACATCTCTCCTTGCTGTAAAGCTGCTCAGACTCGTTTGTCATCTGTGTCTCCTCAACAGAGAGATGTTGGGTCGGGCTTTCTTTTACACGGCTGCATTTGAAGAGCTTTCCCTGCTTTGGTGCCGCATGGAAGAAGAGAGGCAGCAGCATCTTCCTCTTCTGAGGAAGGCTGCCTTGCTGTGCAGCCCTTGCACGTGGGTTATGGTACCGTGCTCAAGTGCATGTGCCCTGGGGAGGGCTGGGACACCCCACACATATCCCATTGGAGTCGGGGCTGTCTGGAAGGGACGGCAGGGTGGAATGGGTGGTGAATAAGTGTCTCTTCCTTCCAGTTTGTATCGTGTACCCAGTGAGTGTTGCTTGCCCTGGCTCTTGCTTTTGGGGAGTGTGTAGATGGAGGGCAGGAGTGAAAGGTTCAGTTTGACTTTTGGCTTTCCATTAAGCTGTAGAGAAGAATCAGAGGTACAGAGCAGCCATCCGGCCTTTCCTTCCTTCTCTGCAGAGGCCCAGGCCCTGCAGGAAGACTCTTGGAGTAGGGATACTCTTTAGAGCTCGAGGTTTTTCCATTCATTTTGATACTGGAAAAGCCCCAGGTTCTGCTACTTTGCAAGCAGAGGAAGGGGGAAAAGGAAAATCCCTTGTGATCACTGGGCTGAGGTGGAACTCAAACTTGGGCTCTCCAAGGCTGGCTTGTTCTCAGCTCTCCATGGAAGCTAGAACATCTCCTGGATTGCAGGTATGTCAATTGGAAATGCCCCTCTGATTTCTGTTCTTTCATTTAAAGCAGAGGTCCAGCAAACCAAGGGAAATGCATAAGCCCCTTGGAGCAGGCTGAGCGCAGTTCACTTCCACGTGGCACCTTGTTCCTGCTTTTGGAGGCTTTCAAAGGGGTTTGCAGAGCTGGAGACCGAATCCTAACTCCGTGTTTCGCTGCAGCCTGGACCTGGCACGGCAGAGCTGTGGCAATCCCACGCAGCATGGAGGAATTTGTTCCAGCTTTGTATCATCATCACCTTGCCTGCCGTAGCGCTGGCTTGCTCCTTCTCGGAGGGGAGAGGGTGGTTGTGCGCTCAGCGTGGGCTGGAATGACAAGTGCTGCAGTGACTGGGGGTGCATAGGTGGAGAGCACAGCGAGGGGGGGGCAAAATCAATGTCTGGAGCTCGGAGGCTCGGGCAATTTTAGAATCAACCATTTAGCGTTGATTTTCGCTCGTTTTCCAAGTGAGTAGCACAATGGAATGGGTTGGGTGGTAGGCATTTGGGTTGGGATTCTTTGTCTCTCGCTGAGTTCATCGTAGGCAGCTCAGCGTTGCGGTGAGCTCCGCTCACAGAGCAGCTCGCACACTGCGCCGATGGAGCTCCCCGGAAAGGGCTGCTGAGCAATGACTCCAAGCAGGCTATTTTATTTTGGAGCACCGTCCCTTTCTTCAAGACAGAAATAGAACCTTATTTTCCTGCTCAGCTGTGCTCTCATCATCCTGCATGCACTCATTTAAATGTATATGTGACATTAAGGATTATTAGGGGCTTTTATTTTAGGAAATGAACTTGCATCAATAGTGTTCTTAAAAGCCCTGGATGTTTTTGCCTGTACCTTCGGAATTGACTTCCGCAACCTCTTCAGATATTGAACTGAGGAGAAGAGAGGAAGGAAGTCAGGTTGCTGGCAGAGGGAGCATTTCTATTTCAGCCTGAAGCAAGGGTTTGGGTTTGCCTTTCTCAGATGGTTCCCCAGTGCCGTTACCTCCAGCGGGACTCGCTTGATAACCTTTAGCGGTAACATTGCAACGACGACTGACCTCTAAATATAGATTTGGATATTTATAAAGCTGGTGCTTTGTACACACAGCATTCAGGGGGACATAAACAGCTCCAGCGAATTGTATTTACCTCCAGCATGGAAACAAATGCTTGGTTGCATCACATGAGCTTGCTCAGTGGCTTTTATTTATATCCCACTGGCCGCACCGGGCAGGGAAGGGGAGCATTCTTCCTTTTATCTTTCGACCCCTAAAAGACCCTGGGGACTTGTCTCTAGCTGCCACTTGCCCTCTTCTGGAGCTCTGTGGTAGGCTCTGTCCATCTTATTTTGTAGACTGGGAGCATGTACATCTAAACACACACGTTTCAGAGTCACGTGCTCTGCTTTTCTCAAGAATAACAGACGGCAACTTTATGATCTGAGTGATTTTATTCGAACACAGCTGTGGCCTCATCATTTCAATATTTCAATCAATTTCCAACTAACTAGATGAGAGGAAACTGTGCAGGGAAGGCAGGTTAGAGCAGGGAGGGAGGGTTCCCAGAGGATGGAGGCAGTACGGATTCAGCGCAGACACATCTGGCCTCATCTTCCTATCACAAGGAGGCCACTGACACCTCCCTTGGTCAGAAAGCCCATCCCAGCGTCCTCTGCCCTCCTTGCAGCGGTGCTTTGGAAGGCAGGCCGACACGGATGGAAGTCAGTGGAAGGGTGGAGTTCCTTTGGGTCCAGGCTGGCTAAACCACAGTCCAGGCTCTGAGTGTGTTTCTTCAGGCATCACCGCACCTTCGAGCATCTGGTTATGAGAGGAGTTTTGAAGAGCTTTTGGCTTCAGCAGCAGCGTGAATCCCTTGTTTTTCTCAGATGGCTCATGGTGAGGAGAGGGGAAGGGGGAGCTGCAGGAGCTGACTGCAGATTTGGCTGCCATGCTCTTGGTCTTGACAACTGGATTGTTTTGTAATGATCACAGCTTCTGTCTGTTGGGCTGTGTCCTGTTCCAAAGGATGGCATATCTGTTGCTGTGTACATGTACCAGTGAGGGGCAGAGGAAACACTTGCAGATGAAAACAGAGGTACTGCGCGCCAGGGAGGTTTCACATCCTAAAGCCGAGTTCCTACACCATTTATTTCACCTTTTACCCCTGCCTTGGGTGTGTTCCTATAAATGTTGTTCCTATAAACATTCCTCGATGTTGTGGTCATCTGCAAGGATTTGGGGAGCCCAATTCAGTGTTTCTGGGTGTTGTTCCCAGGTTCACCGGCTTTTGGTGGTGATCATTAGATGGACTTTGCAAGGGCAGAGTGCTAAAACAGTTTAAAAGTCCTCTTTTCAGAAGCGAAAGAAACTTTGCAACATCTCTTTGTTGTAATCACGTTGTGCTGTAGCTTCTTCATGTGTAAAATGGAGATATAGACTGTTTTTTCCTAACAGGCCAAGAGGTTTCATTTCATCTGGGATCATTAGGGAATAGCAGTGATAACACAACTACTAGTTACCAACAGGGTTTAGTCGAATTTGGTTTTCCTTGTGCCAATGATGAGAATTTCTTTTTTCTCTTAAAGGTCCCCCTGTGTTCATTAAGAAACCTGTGGACCAAATTGGTGTGTCAGGAGGGGTGGCCTCCTTTGTCTGCCAAGCGACTGGAGACCCAAAGCCACGTGTCACCTGGAACAAGAAAGGGAAGAAAGTGAACTCTCAGAGGTTTGAGGTACGAGATGTCCTTGAAATCCGTGTCTCTCTAAAGAGGGAGAGACTGACACAAAGCAGCTAGTGCTCTTTGGCCATCCTCAGGCCTGATAATAAAGGAAGGTTTGGAAGGGGAGGAGTTTTAACAGCAGCAGGAGTGAAATGCAAGCTCTTGGCCATGTCAACAGCTGGGCTTGTTCCAAAGCAAGAGAGTCTTGGCTCGCTTACCTTATTGAAGTTTTTTGTTGTTTCTTTTCCTCTCCTGGGACATAATATAAAGCTGCCTTCTTCCTTCCCTGAGAAACCCCAAGTAAGCTGATGGCACTTCAGCTCTGTGAATGCACCTTTCAGACTCATCCATGGCTCATTATTTTAACCCTGGGACAGCCTGGAGGAACGTTGCAGTTGCTGGCAACCAGACCCAAGCAATTGGCATTGTTTAGATAGAAATGAGAGTGGAGGAGCAAGGACTAGGAGGTCATCGTGTGGAATTTGCTGTGGGGTTCAGCCCTGCCAGGCAGCTGTGTGCTGAGAGGAGCTTTGTGGCGTCAGCTGCCCATGCAGATGGAGGAACAAGGCGGGGGTTCATCTTTATTTTGTTTTCACTTGCTCTGCTTCCTCCTCCTCCGTCACAGTTGCGCTCTGAACACCCACCCCACACACACCATCACCATGGCTCCCTCTTGCAAAGTGCTGGAGATGTACATAGCAGTTTCAGTGGGTCAGAGATGGGGTTTGGCATGTGACAGTTCTCTTGTCACCTTGAGGTCAGTAGAGAGACAGGTTGACCATGTCAGTTATGTGTAGGGGATTGTGAGGCAGCTGCTGAAGTGTGCTTATGAGTGTGTGTGCTGCTGTAAGTGCTTGTGCCTCCTTTCAAAGCAAGAACAAACCTTCCACTGGAGCCAAAGAGGCTTACTGTGTGTTCTCTTCCCCTTTATCCCCCAGACAATTGAATTTGATGAAAGTGCAGGTGCTGTTCTGAGGATCCAGCCCCTCCGCACTCCCCGGGATGAGAACATTTACGAGTGCGTTGCTCAAAACCCTCATGGGGAGGTCACCGTCCATGCCAAGCTCACCGTCCTCCGAGGTAAGAGCACGCCTGCCTGCTGTGTGCCAGTGTCACAGGGGAAAGGGAGCCTCCAGCCTCTCTGTTCCTTCCTGGCAGTGGGAAGGCTGTTAAAAAATGCATGGCCAAGGCACAAGTCCTCCTTGTTTTGGTTTGTTTGAACTGTCAGGTCTGCTTTGCTGTTGGAGAGAGTTGTGAAATCACTATGTAAGAAACAGAGCTAGAACTGGACTGCTTGAGGAGGTTTGACTGGATGATGGGCTGAGGTTCCTTCCAACCTGAATTATCCAATGACTCTATGATCTTCCCCACCCCTCCAATAAAAATCCCTTCCTCAGGTTTATAAGCAGCACCAAAACCTCCCCATCATTCTCCTCAGAAACATGGCACCACTCATCTAGACACCCTAGGAGACCTTTATTGAGGGAATCACTTAATGGGCTGAGGTTGAGTATGCATCTAGAGGCTTTTGTGCAGTTGTTAGCAATGCCAGGCCTCTTCCCTTGGGCGAGATACCTGCTTTGCCCTTCTGGGCATCTTCCCGGTTTCCAGAAGTCCTTTGCTCATGCTCTCACCAAGAAAACAGTTCCCCTCTTTATTTCTGTTCTGGTTCTTTTTTCACTTCTATCCCCTATAGAGGATGTTTACATGGATGCCTCCTTCATGTCATCTGTTTGAAATATGCTCCCTGGACTTGATGTGGGGAAGGGAACAATATGCTGGTGCTGTGGATGCCTCTGGATGCTTGCTGTTCTTACCCCGGAGATGGGCAGCATCACTGTGTGAAGCACTCAGCTGGGCTGCTTGCTAAAACTAGCCCATTTTAGGAGAGAGGATGTGCAGGGTTCTCTGTTCAAATACAGAGCAATGCAAGTGACCCAGGCAAGAGGGTTGTGGTGGATACCTGCCTGAGAGCTCCTGAAGGGAGCCCAGCTTAGGAACACTGGCTGTTGATGAAGCCAGCAGCAGAAGGTGCTGTAGAAAAGCCATGGTACTTGGAGTAGGAGCCATTATTTCTGCAGTGAGCATGGCTAACAACAGGTTTAGGTGCTCCAGGCAGTGTGTGAACCTCATAAGGAAGCTCTGCATCTGTTCCAGTTGTTTTTTCTTCAGTGTTCTCTTCAAGAGCATCTCAAATCCTTTTGTTTGAACAGACACTGAGCACATCCTTCATAGTGCAGAGTGAAATTTGTCTGCAAATCCCCAATGTACAGCAGTAAATAAAGACCAAACATAAAGGGCACATGGCAAAGCCCTTGACCTCCCCTTGTAGCAGGGAATATCCCTTCTGCTGCCCACCCGACAGGTTCTATGTTGTCAAGATGCTGGCTGCCTTTGAGCATGTGGGCCCGTGGTCCAGTCATGCCTGACAGATTTGTGTAGGTGCACTCGCCATCTTTGTGTAGCTCCTTTGCCTGGCGTGGCATTTAACCTTCTGTTAGCAGTACGTGGTGGGATGGATCTGTCAGGAGATTGGAACAGTGCTGGATGACAGGAGTGTGTCTAGCTGAAGTTACTGCAGAGGGCTGGGAGCCTTATTCTTCACACTTAACTCCTATATATTCTTTGGGAGCTGTGACGGTTTGGGAGAAGTGCCCTGCAATCATACTCCAAAGTTTCTACCCCTTGAATTTAGCTCCAAGCAGTGGCAAAGGAGGTTGTCCTCCAGCTGCAGCCCTTAAATCCCTTGGATTCTCACAGCGTTTTTAAGGCACTTTCCACCAAAGGAAAGCTGCAATCTGTGGGAAAGGAGGAGCTGAGCTCAGTGCTTGTCCTTAGGGACCAAGGTTCTTTGCACGTGTCTTTTTGCAGCCCTTCCTTCCGGTGTCAGCATCAGCCACGTCAGCTGGAGAGGCAGATGACAGGACAGGAGCTGCATCTCCCCACCACCTGACTAATTACGCACTTTGCTGATCCCACCACAACATGATGACTGCGTGCTCTGCTCCCGTGTTACACAAGCACTCCCATGCTGTTTGCCTTGTTTGGTAGCTTGGTGAAGGGACTGTGTGAGAGCAGCGAGGATGCCTGCTTCATGGAATTTGGGGAGCACTGATCGGCTGCAGGGCTCGGCCAAGATGTTGTCGAAGAGCACCAAGGAAGCAGTTTTTATAGCATACCCTCCCCTTGCCTGCTCAGCTGGAGTTACTCCATCCTTAATCCTTCCTTGGCTTTCCCGCAGCAAAGATTGTCTCCTCTTTATCCGTTCTTTTAAGCGCTGGGAAAGTTAAAAGGACCAAGCACAAACCCCCTAATCCCCACAAAGTTAGCATTCTGGCATCTATTCCTCTCCTTTCCTCCCCTTCTGCTTTCTCCCACTCTCCTGTTTGTCTTTTCTCTGTCTTTCCTTGCAAGGCCTCCTCCTCCTTCCCGTCTCTTCTCACTTTCAGGACTCATGCTTAGCATAAAGATGGGGGCTGCTCCACAGCTCGGAGAGGAATGTGAGCTGTCATTTGTGGAAGCTGTTCCCTTGGCGGACTGTGGCGTAGGGAAACCTGGGCCTGTGCCCTTCCATAGTCGGCAGGATGGGCTTTGCAGTCATGCTGCAGCCTGGTGGCTTTGCTGTTGTGATGACAATTAGACACAGATGTGTGTACCTTCATGCTGTAGACGTTCAGGGGCAGTTACAGGATATCCTCAACCTCAGTGCAGAACAGTCTCATGAACAGAGAAGAATATAATACATTCTTCCCTCCTAGATGCAGCTGCTGGAGGGATTGAGAGTAAACCCCTTTTTGCTTATGTACATGACTACTCCGGGGTCAGACCCGGATAGAAATCCACATGCATTCACTTAAAACCAGCAAGCTGCAGGAGAGGAAACCTTTGGGAGCTTCTGGGAAGCCGAGCTTGTGATGGACACCATTCAACTTACACAAAGTCTCTTAACAGCAGCTCCTCTGGCTTGTTTGTCCTTCCTGCTCTGCCTCTCAAGGGATTTGAGTTTTGATAGGGCTGTGGAGACTCGCTGTTCTTTCCACAGCTGGCTAGACGTAGTGCCTGCAAACCTGATTGCTGCAGAGCCTGAAGAAAAGGAAGGAAAGTGGGTTTGGGAAGCATTTTCCAGTTATTGTTGACTCCAGCTGCTGTCATTTTTCGTTATAACTTAGGCATGAAGGAAGCGGCTTGGCACAGGCACCCAGCTCCCAGTTGGTATCATTCTGTAAGCTCCACACTCCCAGCAAAGATTACATATTTATTATCATTATTGCTTCCTCTGTACAGATCATGCTTTTTCTTTACTTGTTCAGTAGCCTGAGATAGAGATCCTCATGCTGTGGAGGGTTGGCCCATGCTGGCTGCAGCTGAGGGGACAGGGGAGCTTTGCCTCAGCTTTCTGCCTGCGTTGCCTCTGCTGCTGGGAGGCAGGAGCTGGGGTTCAGGCAGAGGCCAGACTGGTTTGATGCTTTGCTCTGTTGAAGCTGATAGAGACAGATCCATGGAGTCTCCCTTTGAGAGTCAGTAATAAATGCAGCATGATCCTGTAAAAAGCAGTGCTTGGTCCAGTTAAATGTAATGGAACAACATTCACTGTGCCCTGATCCGTCGCTTGCTGCGTGCTGGCTGATGCTGGCTTTTCCTGAGGATTACTGTGCTCTGGAAAATTGAGGGGAGCTATTCGACATGCAGGGGCTGTGGTACTTAGTACCAGAGCGTGATTCAGACTGCTACGGACAGACTTCCAAAACTTCTTGTTATAGTTTTTCCCTGTTGATGTCTAGTGAGGAAGCGGTCATACATTTCTCTTACCAATTCTGGCCTGTGTTTTTCCTCACACATCTCCTACTCCGAGAGGAGATCTAGTGTGGGCATGTCTAAAGTTCTAGCCAGATCCCTGCTGTTTGGTTGGGGCTTTCTGTAATGGTTGGCTTTAGGTAGCAAGAGCTAAAGATAAACCAGTTCTAGATGCTCAGCAGAAAGCATGAGGCCCCCCCAGCAGCCCATCTTCAAGAGCAGCCGGCCCCTCGGAAATGTGGCCTTGCCACTTGACAAGTTCTTGGCAGTCTTGCTTCAAACTTCACTTGTTTGGCTTTTCTTGTGGTGACCTGAGGATCGGGCAGCGTTGGAAGCAGATCAGTTGTGTAGCTTGTGAATAATGTCGGTGACGTTACCTCAGATGCCTTTCTGAGGAGGGTATCTAGGGATACATTAGCCAGGGAAGGCAGTGGATTACCTGCACTGTTACGGGGTCCATCACACCGATCTAAGCATGTTTTATTGTTTATAAGGCTGCAAATTTTCAGTGACATTGTTGGGCTATTTCTGTTTTCATAATCAAACTTTCAGATCAAAATGAAAGGACTCTACAGGGCATTTACTGAGACTCCTCCATGTATTAACATTGTCTTTGCCTGTGAAGTAACGGTTAACAAAGACACAGGTGAATCACACGGTGATGGAAAGAACTTGTAATTTCCCAGGGCACATAATGCCAGGATGCCTGTTGGGAGGGGACAGCTTTGAGTGTTCATGAAGTTAATGAAAAGAACAGGAATAAATTCCAGAGCGCTGGATTTTGATCCTGATTCAGCTTAAAACTCCTGTCGCTCAAGCTGCTTTATTCTGTGTCCTTGGTTCCTCCACCCTGAAGCATGGCTAGCTGACTGCTTAGAGACCTGACAGCATCCATGAGCTGGGCCACATGTCTTCGAAGAGCAAAAAATGACTCCTCTCCCTCACTTGAGCAGCATCCTCATTGTGACTTTCTGAATCAGTACATAGAGTGCCCATAATGGTCACGCACTGCTTCTCCTCTCCATTATTAAACAACTGTGCACACCCTGTGGGGTGAAGAGCAGCAGCACCACCCGCTTCATCTTCATCATCCCCATTTCCAGTACAGCCAATTAGGTAACCCCAGAGCTGCCACCTTCCAGAGCACCAGGGAGGCAGCAAGTGCCACCCGTGCTTGTTCTGTGTGGCTCTGTGTGCCAGTGCATGCTCCCAGCTTGGTTCGAGGCACATGCTCTGGTAGGATTTATTATAGACGAACACTGAAGTGCTCTTCTCTCTCTGCCTCCCTCTGTTCTTTCTCACTCTACTTTGTTCAGTGGCCTTGAGGTAATTCGTCAGCTTTTCATCAGGGGTGTCTTTAAGCGCCTCAGTCTAAGAGCAGGTATGACAAAGGTGTTTGGGGTGTTCTGTTAATGTGGCAGGGCAGCACGTGAAAACATCTGCCTGCATGAGCTAACATGATAGTCAGCAGCAGGCAGCTGCCCAGATGTGCCTTTGAAGCATCTTCAGCTTGTGCCTTGTTTCTTTTGTTCTTGTGGTTGCCTGGGCTGCTTTTAGAAGGAGAGCTCACGATCCAAGCCATTCCTTTCTTATTTGGTAACAGGTTTGGTGGGGTGGTGTTTGGGGATTGATGGGGAGGGTTGCAGGGCACTTGTGTGCATGTCTTATGGGGGTTGAGCTGAGGTTGTAATTGCATTACTACAGGGAATCTAGTTAGGGGATGAAAGCAGTTTCACTTTCCTGGCAGGAAGGAAATCTGAGCACTTGAATCAGTGCAATATGTGATGTTCGGAGATGCTTCCCCCACTGATCTGATCCTCGAATCTGATCACGCCTCGAGTCGCAGTTGTTTTAATTAAACTCAGAGGAATTCTGCACATTGTGCTGCAAGATTAACATTTTTGTTTAATTAGAAACCCTCAGTAAGAATAGTTGTAGCAGGCCTCCCCCAACACAGCACACGTGCACGCAGACACCCCGCCAGTCAAGAGGGTTATTCTCTCTGTGGATTAATTGGTTGATGAAATTAAAGGCCAGGGGTTTGAGCCAGGTGGAGCAGCAGCACCAGGGAGCAGGATGAAAGCAGGAATCAATAATGATGTCATCTGCAGCCAATGCGGCAGCAGCTCCACAGCTCCTTCACACCACACCACCGCCTGGTTAAAGAGCAGGAGGCAGGAGAAGACGTTAACAGCCTGCCTGGCTGGAAGCTGGAAGCAATTCCCAGGGCCCCTCTGTCCCAAGCTCACCCATGGAGGGGCTGGGGGTTTGCAGTACATGGGATCTGCAGGAGCACACACTGTTGGAAGCTCCTGTGATGCCCAAGCAGAGCCTGGTGCACTGAGAGCCCAAAGGTTTGGTTCAGTCCCTGGTTAAAGCTGTTTATTGTTTAGAATGCAGTAGCCTGGTTTAGAAGTGCCTCAGATGCACTGCAACGACGACATTTACTGTTCAGACTGGATCTGTATTACTTTAACAGTTATAAAATGCTCCGTGGTTTTGTTGGTGGTCAGATTCCTTTGATATATGAGGAGAGATGTGGTTAATACATTTCACTCTCCAGTGAGTCACAATAGATCCTTTATAACACTCCAGCAGTGGTCAGAGGAAGGAAACAATGCGCATTTTTAAACACACAATTGAGGCATTTAAACCCTTTTCTTCTCTGCAGTAGCTGGGCACTGCTAATAACAGCATTGGGCAAGAGTTTCTTGGCCTCAAGTATCAGAGCACCGCAGAAACCTTTAGCTCTGCCTTCATGATTTCATAGCTTTGTAGAAGTCGAGCGTGAGGCACAACAGTGTGTAATATCTCTTACCCAAAGCATGTGTGTTTGGAGCTTGTGTAGAGCAGCGCTGGGATCTGGAGGCTCTGCTTTGCTCTTAGAGGAGGAAGCACCCACCATAGCAAAGCCACTTCTCTCTTCTTCCACCCTCTGTGGGCTCAGCCATACGCAGTCTGGCTCCATTCCTTCCAATACCTAATGTGCCAGCAGTAGAAAGTGAGCTCTGGTTGTGCCTGCAGCAGGCAGGGATGTGTCCCAACCAAAGCAAGGGTTTCCACCATCTCTGCTGCTGCTGGGAGAGCTCCTCTCGCTTCCACTGGGAGCTGATGGTGATATATGTTACTTTTTACAAAATCCTGCCCTTTTTAAGTCCTCTGTTCTTTCCTTCTGTTCCTTCACCTGCTTTTTGGGATGGATTCAATGCCATAGATTCCTTAGGCTGCGATTCCTCAACATGCTTCATTTGAAATGGCAGAGAATCCCTATCAAGTCTCACCCTGGCACCAGTATCCTCCCTCCAAGCTGCCCTCCTTCAAAGGCTGATTTTCTGAGGGGGAAAAGCGGCATGTTCCTGAGCAGTAGCAGTGTAAGGCAGCTCTCTCCCCCAGGAGTTAAGAGGTTGTGACGAAGATTATGGGGGAAGCACTGGGGTTTTGTAGTAGTTACCACAAATCAGGCAGCACGGGCTAGGATTGCCCTCCTCACCCTCATTAGTGAAGGCAAAGGCGAGACTGAGAGGAAGCAGGAAGCTCAGTTGAGCCTGTCTTCTGGGTGCTGGTGCCACATCCTTCTTCTTCTAGGGCAGCAGCAGCATCTGAATTAATAAAGCTACGAATCACAGCCTCCTCACACAGTCGCTGTCTTTTTTCCTCTTGTGCAGTTTGTTTCGTACGGTGGGGTTTGGAGGGGGAAGATGAACCCCTCCTTTTAAATGTGACTCTGTGGTGCGGGGGTCTTTGCCATACGTGTGCGGTTTCTGCTGTAAAAGCGAAGGAGTGCCAGTGACTTCCCTGACTGAGGGATTCAGTGCGAGACCTGGAGCAACCTTGGTGTGACTGCTCCCATGCCCCAAAGGGTTTTCAGAGTTTGCATTTAAATACTGAATCTTCTTGCAGGACCTTAGCTCAGTCACACAGAATGGGTAAACTGGTGAATTTGACTCTAAGGCATTTTCACAAACCAGCTATGGACCATATACTGTTGCCTTGGTTTAAATTGCAGTGCACAGGCAGTGGGGCTGCCTGATGCCTTCTTCAGTGTGTTCCATTGAGCAGCTCCATCAGCTGCCCTGATTCCCAGCGTGTTTAACCACTCTTCCTTTGCTCTCTACCACCAGAGGACCAGTTACCTCCTGGCTTCCCAAACATTGATATGGGGCCCCAGCTGAAAGTGGTGGAGCGGACACGAACAGCCACGATGCTCTGTGCAGCCAGTGGGAACCCAGACCCAGAGATCACTTGGTTTAAAGATTTCCTGCCCGTGGACCCCAGTGCAAGCAATGGGAGGATAAAACAACTGAGATCAGGTAAGGTCTCTGTGTGAGACTAAAGAAATTGAGACCTAGAGACAGATGTGAAGAGACTGCTCAGAGGTTTCTGAAGCAGAAGAAAGGGCTGAGAGACATAGGTGTTACTGGTTTGGACTGAGGCATTACCTTTTCTTTGGGTTTGGGAGAACCAACTGCTGTGGCAGACATGGCTCTTAGGCTACACACACCTGGGGTAGGATCCACAGCTCAGGCAATCTCTTACTGTCAGAACATGAGCCTGTTGCTGTAAACTGAGCCTCTCAAAGCTGGCGCTGAAGAACAGCTCTTGCAGGATCTCTCTGGCATGAAGTCCCTGCAGTCATCGCTGGAGAGCAGTTGTGAGCGTTCTGGAGTGACCCTTGGTGCTCCATGGAGCAGATCTCCATGAACAGATGTACCCCAGCTTCGTGGCTCTTGTCAGTTTTCCATCTTCCCCATCTGCTTGTCCATCTGTCTCTCTTGTTTGTTTTCTGTTTGTTGTTTTGTGTGTGTGTCCCAGTGACATCTCTCAATATTCACTTTTCAGGAGATGCTTTTATACATGTTAAAGCTGCCCGTTCACTCTGTGTGTGTGAGAATGTGTGTGTGCAAGGAGGGCACGAGTGTATTTAGTTCGGAGTATTACTGAGAAAGCACTTCCATTCATAGCTGCAGAGGTGAAACAAGCTTTGTTGACATCAACTGACCTGAGAAGGAATCCTTTTCACATACTCCTTGGACTGAGGGCTTTGGCCCTGCCTGAAGACAGTGCGTCTCTGTGGTTGCACCTCGCAAGCACTAGGGTCACTTCAGCTACGCAGAGCATTCCTTTAGCAGGGAAAGGGAACATCTTCAAGAGTTCCTTGGCGGAAGAATGGCATTGTTGTAGGCGAAGGGAGAGCAGAGGCTTTGGTGAAGCAGGTGGGGCTGCTCTGTTTGTATTGGACATTTGACAAGTCACCTGGTCAGGGGAGAGCCAACTGCTGCTGCCCAGACCTCTGCCAGCTCCAAAGAAATCAGCTCTGCCTGCCATAGCACTGGAGCTGAACATCAGAGAGTGTCACCATCTGGTTTTCCTCTTGCCCTGTTTGGCAAAGGTTCCATATACTGATTTTTAGTTCTGTGAGCCACCAGAGGAAACGGTTCAGCGTTGTTCCAGTTCACTTCTGTTCACCTGCATAACCACGTCCTTACTCAGTGAAGCAAACTTACAAGCAGATACTTAAACTGCTTTGTTGAATTGGGTTGGTGAATCCTGCAAACACAGATGAGTTTGACCTCCCTCTTTTATCCTAACAGCTGAGGCAAATGCAAATCAAACAAATCACTCAGCATAAATAATGAGAGGTAAACTAGCATTATATCATGCTCTGTGCCCATCATCTGAAGTGTGAGTAATGCACAAGCAGATTAGGTTTAATACATTCATCATCTTGCTAGAATGCCTTTCTACTCCTTAACTGGGTTTGATCTGCTGTTTTCCTTCAAGCCACCCGAGTGCTGTGTTTTCATTCCAGTGCGTTGGTTAGCCTCAGAGTGAACTCCTGGCTCTTCTGGTAAATCAGAAGATACCTGCTGAGAATTAATCTCATTTACAGCTGCTTGGAATGAGTAAACTGGTGAAATCCTGAAGCATCTGTGTCAGCCTTAGGAGTGGAAGCCTGTTGCTTGTGCGAGGGAGAGCAGATTCCTGGACTTAGGAGTTCTCCGATTTCATCTGCTTTTAGGGTCTTCCAAAACTTGCATGTCCTGTGATGCAGAGGCCTGTGACAGTGCCAAACACATTCACATTAGGGCCATCTGAGCTGCGTTAGTGTCTTGGTCAGTGGCAAGGAGTTGTTTCAAGACCAAAGCAGTACAGCTTCAAGTGTGTGTGTCTGAATGTGATGGGCAGTGTGGTGCCTGTTTGAGTGCTGCTGATGCGAGTCCTGCTGAAGTCAGAGCTGAATTTAATACATTTATCTTCCCAGAAAACAAACTTTGCCTCCAGAAGTGTGGCACTAGCACACATTAGGGCATTGGATGCTTCAGGACACTGCTAATAAGCTGCAGTGTCTTTCACCTGCAGGTCATCAGTATGACTCCAGCCCATCCTCCTGGGGCTTAACAATAGGAGTGCAGGGAGGAGGAGTGACCCTGGTACTAAATCACAGCTTCATCACTGCCCTTTGTACTAACAGATTTAGCAGGGAAGCCAGCGACTGTGTTGTGTCTGAGGACTTCTCTGTGCATTGCTCCCTGATGGAGGCTGGGACAGGCTGAGACAGGAGGGGACAGTAACCCTGATCCTACCTGGAGATGAAGCCATTGGGATAGCACTTACGCTGCTTTATGATGGAGGGTGTTAAGAACTGCCTTGATGTCAGTATATGAGTTAGTGGCAAACATGCAAATGAGCTCATTAAAAGGTACAAGTGAAATGGCATGCACAGAGCTCTGCAGAACTGGGTAACTGTGGCCGCATTTGGTTCTGGTGGACCTCTGAGACCATGGTCATTGTATTCACATCATCCTGGGGACCCATTTGTGTTACTGGGTCGTCAGGACAATGGAGCAGCAGTTGCTGTGTCATTAACCACAGTGGCTTTTCTCTATCCAGTATTTCTTCTCCTTTCCAGATAAACTTTCCAAGCAATTGGAAATCTTCTGGTTTTGACTGACTGAGAGGTGGAATTGTCAGTCAGAGGAGGATGGGAAGAACCTCTGTCTGCCCTTAGGCATACATGAACCTCTCAGCTTTAGAGACCCAGGCTGTCTTAAGAGTTTAAGCAGTCTTAGTAGTGGAAGGGAGTTGGATGCTTTGCTTAACCCGGTGCAGGCAGTCTCAGGACATGTGGAGTAGGCGCCCAATGTCCTTTGCTCAGCCGTGCCACCTAGGGGGGATAAGGGAGGCAGCCTCCAGCAGCCTTCTCCCAGCAGAGGAACACAAAAGCCTTTTGTCTTGTGTGTGTCTTTTGTTCTCTAAATAACTGCTTTAACAAACTTCTCTTTCCTTTTTTTTCCCCCCTCACTTTTTTTAACATTCAGAGACTTTTGGTAAGTTTGTTCAATTAAAACCAACAGAAATCAAACCAAAACCCCCCAAACCTGCTGATGTGCAGATTTGTAACCCTTGCCCTTTCAACTAATTCCTTTGTAACAGCTTCTTGAGAGGCATGCTATGCATTTCTTGTACTAACTCTTTCAGTAAGGATATTCTGCCCTCTTAATGAATTTCTGCAGGGGTATTGCAGGCTACAGAAAGAATAATGTCCTGATCAATATATCTGTATAAAGAGATAACAGCTAAATATGAACCTCCTAACATTGGATAGATGGTTTTTGGTATGTTAGCAAGAGTTGTCCTGGAATTCCCCAAGTACACAATAGCTTGTACCCTGAAACTGTGATAATTGTGTTCATACCTGCAGGAGGTCTTGGAGTTTCACATCTAACAGGGTTATTGGTGTTCTCAGAAGGGAGATGTGGGGGGGCAGCATGTTCAAATTGAAGCTGTAAACCGCAGGTCAGCAGCTATGGGAAAGGGTTGAACAAGGGAAAAGGAACGTCATGGCCGTCCCTCCCGAGATCGTCTCCATCCCTTGAGGAGCAGGAGCCTCCTGCAGAACTCACGTCACGTTTCCTCCCTGTGCCAAAGCCCCTTTTGTTGTTGGAGATGTGGCAATCGCAGCTGCCAGGCAGGATCCAGCACTGTAAAACTGCACAAGACCCTGGGTGATTGCTCGCTTGTTTGGAATAGAAAGCTCCCTGCAGGCCTGGGGAGAGGAGCACAGCGCGCACATGTTCTCACACGTGGCCTGACAGAAGGTGGGGATGTGTTTTCTGGCATTGCCGTGGCAATGGGGACTGGCCTCCTCTCCCTGTTTTCAAGGCTTGGAGAATCCATAGGCAGTTGGGGTGGGGGAAGTCAGGAAAGGCTGGTGGAAGAGCAGATCCCATCCTCTGTGGCAGCAGGGGACACCTACACCTGGTGTTCTATCTGGCACCAGCTTGGTCCTTCAGAATCCAGGGGAGAGTCCTTTAAGCTGCCTTTTGCCTCTGCTGCTGAGTGCTCAGTTGGCCATCTGGGTTCATGCAGCCTCCAGGTTTGCCCTGGATAGGCACATCTCTGGCTCCTGAGAGGCCGTGGAAGGCAATGTGAATATTTGTATGTGGCATCCCAAAGCCAGCTTTTCACTCGGAAAGGCAGCATCTCCAGTGTGAGTTCTTCCTGCTTTAGTCTTGCTGCTCTGGCCAGTGGTTATCCTCATGCATTTGCTCCTGCACCGTTTGGGACACCAGGCAAGCAGCTCCCCTCCACCACCACAGCCCTGTATCAGATCTTACAGGACCTGCCAGAGTTCTTCAGAATGATCATTTCATGTCCTCTTCTAGCACCATCCTGCTGCCCCTGTACTGAACATGAAGCTGGTTAGATGTGAAACTCCAACAGTGAAAATCTACCATCTGTGTCTGCCACCCTTCCAACTGCTGTTCTTGCCTTGCAAGTGGCTTGATCTCATTCGGATTCAAATTGTGTCCCCTCCATCCCTGGTGTTGGGTATCTTGCAAAACAAGGTTTGCTCCTCACCTCTGCGTCCCAGGTGCCAGAGTCAGAACTGGAAGGACCAAGGTGGCATTGCTTGGCTTCCCTGGCTCTCCAAGAGACAGTCTGTCTCCAAGAGCTGCTGACAGCCTGTTTCCAGGGGCATCGCTGATGCTTAGAGGGAACAGGGGATAACTAATCGATGGTGACACAAGAAGGCAATGGCTGCTGTTGTGTCTGTGCTTGCACAGCTCGAATTTCCAGCATGTTTCTCGTGTCAGTTAGAGTGAACCTTTGCAGGAAATTGCCAGGCTTAGCCAAGGCCAAAGCAGCTTTCTAGCAGTGGGTGATGTTGGGGTCTGCTCCCCTCCTCTCCCCTCCTCCCATTCACCTTGTTCCAGATTTGCGCCACAGATGGCAGATTTTCACTCCAGTTCTGAGACAGAAGGATGTATCTGAGGCTGTTTGTATTTCGACTCAGTTGATCTATAACCCTTCGCTGCTTTCTCTCTTTCTCTTGCTTTTTAAAACCTTCCTGCCATCTCCTGTGTGGAGATCTGCCCAAATACACGCTCCCCACACCTCTTCAAGCGCTGCCTCTCCAACCTTTGTCCTGACAGCTAACCAGCCTGCTTTATTAACCTTAGCTAGTTCCTAACCCTAACTAGATGCTAACTTTTCTCTAGCAAATAACCTAACCTCTTCACTAGAAGCTGAGTATAACTAGAATCTAATACCCTAACACTGTAATACCTCTCTTCCCTCACCTCCTTTGAAAAGTAAAGGTGACCTGTAATCAGCATCTACATCTTTTTACCTTCTATCCTGAAAATGGAGGATTGAACCGCAGCACAAGAAGGATAAGGAGGGAAGGGGTTTTCTGATGGTTGAGGCAGAAGATTGGCATGCAGGAGACTTTGGCTCCTGTTCTTGCCTCTGCCACGCTTCCCTCTGTGACCTTGGGCGAGTTCCTTTACCTCTACCTCAGTTTCCCCATCCGTAAAGCAGGGTAATAATGCTGCTGGGGGAGAGGAGAGACCGCCATAAGGCTGATGTCTGCCATGCACTGTGCCCTGCTGGGAGGTGCTGCAGAGTGACAGCACTGTTACCAGTGCAGAGAAGCTCCTGCATTGCTCCCTTGTAAGAGGCAATACTTGGAATTGCGGGATCTGCCCTGTTCTCAGGATTGGGGTAAAAACCAACCACGTGAACCCCCCTCCTTGATAAGCTGTGTGACAACTGTGAATGCCACTGTGAGCAAAAGGACCTGCCGGGTTTTCAAAGGAAGATGGTTGCAACCTCAAGAGGTCAGACTGGGGGACCGTGATTTTACTGCTGCCTGCGGCTGGTTCGCCAGCCACGGTGTCACTTCCTCTCGTCTCTGAGACCTACCTAAGTGGGAGACCTGTGTTAGGCAATGAGGCACAACTGGAGGGGGGTTGAATAAACTAACCCAGGGGAGATGCAGTCAAAAGTGCAGCAGGACTCTTCTCCCCCACACAACCCCCTCATGCACTGGCTCTAGGGTGGCTTCCTGAGCAGTTGCATGAAGCAGCCCTTTCACTCGAGCAGTAGCGTGGCCTTCTTCAGAGCAGAGCATCTGGATTCAGCCTCTGTGAGGAACCACTGAAGGAGAACTAAAGGGCCTGATAAGGGCAAGCATTGCATTCCTCACACATCTGTGCCAATAACTAAAGTTTAGAACTGGGAATTTGTTAGCAAAGGGGGGATCAGACCTGCAATTCTTAATGTTGCAAGGTCCCTGGATATCCCTTTCCCTGTCTGGGCTAACACGGCCATAATGCCAACCCTTTCCTCCAGGAGTGAGAAAGATAAATGCAGGTTCATCATATGTTCTGCAAGTAGCAAACAGTAATGTGAACTGAGAGCTTTGCATGCTTAGCACCAAAATGGAACCAGGCTTTAGAGTTTTCAAACCAAATGCCCTGGAGGCTCTGTGAAGAGCCAGCTCAATTGGACTGCTTTAAAAAGGGCGTCCCCAACTTAAATACCCCGAGCCCTCTTCAGTCTGTCCCTATCATTTCAGATGAGGTAGAGCAGGAAGTTTCCTACTGGGAGCTGTCTTCCTTGACTCAGGTCCTTTTCCCACGGGCAGTGCCGGTGGTTGGGGTTTGACAGTCGTTTCACTCACTCTCTTTGTTTCCTTTGCAGAAGGTACACCGATCCGAGGTAAGATCCCCAGCTCACTCACTCACCCACTCTCCAAACACTTCTCTCCACTCAGTTCCTGCTTCATTGACCTGTGCTCAGTGCAGATTCTTGTTGGTGTTGTTATGTTTTCTTGTCCTGTTTCACCTCTGGATCTTTATTATACCTGTCTTCATTTTATATATGGTTATAATGTCCTTTTTTGTTTGCTGGGTGCACTTTGGTAATACTGATACTGTTATTCTAATAACATCTCAGGCTGTGCTGCCTCAGATTTATGGCAGAGTTTTAAGAGCTAATCTCTCCAGGACTGTGAAGGACTGAAGTTTATCTTGAGCACTAAATGCTATCAAAGCTTGGGAAATGCTTAGGACCTTCTCTTGGTTGGTGCAAAGCACTCCCGAGCCACCGATGGTGCTGGAAGTTTCCCAGTCCTTTGCTCACTCGGATCTTCAGCACTTACCATCTCCGTGTACTCATTTGTTTGGCTTCAGAGCCTTCCTTCCCCTTCCTCCCCACTCTCCTACCCCTAGGTTTCTCTGGGAAAGATACCCATGGTAAGTAGCTTCTGCGTGCTCTCTTTAATGGAGCTAAAAAGATAATAGACCTCAGGCGGTCACAGAAAGTCAGACGGAATTGGGCGTGCGCCCCTTGGAAGAGCTGCTTTGGTTTTATCTACACCTGCAAATACAAAAGTCCCTAATTATCTGCTGGTAAAAGCAAAAGGAGGTGCTGTAGGTGGGGTTTACTTGTTCACACATCATCTCTGTGGGCTCCTGACAAGTGCTGAAAACTCACTGACCTCTTATGAGCTTTACGCAGTACCACTACAACCACTGCGTTCACCAGCCACGCTGCAGCAGTGACGATGAAAGGGATGAGTCCTTATTCCCCTGGCGAAGCTGCCTGCCTGCAGCTCACGCTCATGCTCTTGCTCCCGCTCTACAGAGTGGCTTCTTCTCCCCTTGGTGCTCTCAGACAAGGGATGCTCATGGGCTGCACACAGAATTTGTCTGGAAGCAGTGGAAGCACCCCCAAATGAACAGAAGTTTCTAGAACAGTGCACGGGCCAGCTCTCCACCGGAATGCAGCTTCCAATGACAGAGCATGCTCGAGCTGTAATTCAGTATGAAATGTGCTCAGCTGGTGTCTCAGTGGGAAGCTTCAGTCTGTTTGGTTTCTGACTCCTCTTACGCTGAAATAGCCTCAGATTCTGCTGAACTGAATTCCGTTTGCTTTAGTGGCTTGGGTGGGGTTGGTTTGGCTTTTAATTCGCTCTGCTCTGCCTTTGGGAGCTACAAGGCACAGTGGATGGTGGCACTGTCACACCCCATCCCTGTCATAAACCCTCTCACACATCACGTCTTCCCACACAGCATCCTTTGTCAGCCATGCACACACGGAGGAACATGAGCTCCACGTCCTCCTCATGTGAACACATCGGGTTTTCCTTCCTGAAGAGACTGTGTCTGCAGCCAACAGTGATACCATTTGCACTTTCCTCACTTAAGATTTTATCAATAAGATTACACCGAGCTGAAATTGTTTGATTTTCATATTTAGGGGTATTTTTTTCCTGAGATGGAAGTTTAAGAGTCTTAGCGCATACAAGCTCTGTCCATATCTGTAGTATAATCATGTACTCCTAATACATAAAACATTTGATAGCCTGTTGAATTATTTATAGAGTATGTATTTTCACTGGAGTTTTGCAGGGATGAAGCCTTCTGAGGTAAATGAGGCAATTTTCTTCCATGTAGTTACATGCTGCCTGTCTCTGCATGTTTGCTGACAGGGGTGTTTAGCAGGGACTCTGGGTATGTTCTTGTAGGCTGCAGTAATGTACAGGTTGAAGAAAAAAACCTTAATCCTTTTGTCCAGGCAATTTTGAAGCTCCAATGCAGTACTTACAGGGTTTTCCCTTGGGAATATTCACTAATAGTAAAGTGCTTTACACACTGACTCTTCTGTCCTGTAGGCTTCCTGTGAAGCAGGTCTTTAGGCACAAAACAAAGGTAGCAGAGATAAAGATCCTCCAGGGATCCCAGGCAGGGGGTGACAAAGCCTCCTGCTTTTGCAGTCACTGCTTCAAATCAAGCAAAGGAAAGTCAGCTGCCTTCTGATGGATTTCTGGGGATCCTGGTAATATGGATTATTGGAGTTGATTCCATGTGTTCTGGTGCAGAATGCCTGCATTGCAGAAGCCACAGAATTTGGTTCTTTTGCTGATCATTTCAGTATGGAGAGTAACAC
>JAOEHY010029222.1:0-18323 GCA_025447955.1 Psilopsiagon aurifrons | reverse complement strand
CTAGGGTTTTGGTATTTTTTTACAAATGAGTAAGAAAATCCTCAAACTAAAATTCACAGAAAAATAAGCTTCAGCAGGCATGCAGGTATTCTCACAAACCACTCCTGTGTCAAGGTTTGGGGGAAAAAAACATAGCTGAATACTCCATTTTCAACGCTAGAAGCATATCCATGTAAGCATAATTCACTTCAGAATTTGCCTTCTTCTCAGACATCCCACCATCAAAGTTTACATTGTATTACAAGCCATAGAATCAGAAACTACTATTAGAGGGAACTTATTAAAGGATAAAAATCCTTGAACCAAAATAAGTCTTTAATATTTTCTAAAATAAACATTACAATTAAATATATATTTGATTCTGGCCAGAGAGCTGGGCATAAAGAGATGAACCACAGGTTTTGATGAAACTATGGAGACCAATAAGTGAATTACCTGCCAGCTTGGACTGTAAGTATCAGAAGATAGGAGAGCCAAAACTGGAACATAAATCAGATATTTTTAATTCTAGCTCTAGTTGCCAGAATCTCCCTGCAAGATTTTGGGCAAGTCAGGAAACTTCTGTGCCTCATACTCCACACGTATATTTGGGCTGGATAAGAAGTATTATTACACTACTGAATTTCTCCATCATTATTACATGTGGGTGAAAATGCTTGCTAGACTATTAGATAATTTGCCGGAAGAGAAGCTGATGCAAACTAATTCATAGAGCAGCATACTGAGTACCAGAAATCCCCTCTGCTACAGCAATTTCCCATAAAACGGGATGAATAAACAGTTCATAAGCAAACAATTTAAAACGTATGCAAGTTTGTAAGTGATTCCACTCTAATCATTGGTATATTAGAAATGTCAAGACAGCCATAAATTCCCAGTAATTAACCACCAAGACAGGCCTCATATAAAATGCAGTTAATAAATGCTGGGAAAATTAATTAATCTCAAATGCCAAATCTCTAAGTGACAAAGACAATCATGCGTTTCAAACTATGAGCTTTTCAATATGAGAAACAGAAGTCAATTTTTGAGGTTTCAAATTCTGAAGAGCATGGCTTTATCTTGTTTCCTTAAATTTACTTTACGAAACTAAAAGATAAAGGGCTGTAACATCCAGGGTCCTAAGAAATGAAGAACAAATTCAGTAAGTTGAACAGGAGAATTCCCGTGGCTCTGGTCCACATGATCATGACCATTAAATGTGCCATCAGTCAGCATAAACCACTATGGCTTGCAAGTTAAATGGCGTTTCAAACAAGTTTCTTTCACAGACAATTTCTCTGTATTGCTATAGTCAACTCTGCTAAGGAATGTTACTGCTAGGTGGCCAAACAACTCATTGGATTTGAAAAGAAGTCACTGAACACTAATTTATTAAAGAACAGATTTCCAGTTTTAAAATCCCCCCTTCAAAGTAATCCAATTTCTAAATTACTTTTTTTCACCTTGAACATTTTTTTTTAAATTTGTTTTAGCTAGGAATCTGAAGTGCAAGGACAGGCTGCTGCACACAGGCCAATTTAACAGCTTCTTTAAATAATCTAACAAGTGCAGTGATCTTAAATAATACTTTCCTGGTCACAGAAATATTGTGCATTCTCTTATAAGTGTTTGCTTAACTTGGTAAGAAAACAGACAACACTGTATAAATTTACTGAATCAGAGACGTGTGGCCAGAATCAGAACTTCTGGCCAGGGCTTTGATCCCTTAAGGGGGAAAAATAAATACATAAATAAAAAGCAAGTTTCAGGCTTATTGCTATTCTATTCCTAGCACCAAAGGGTTTTAAGTAAATTTGGTTGGGCAATTATTTATTAAATAGCTGGATAGCACTTAATCAGATGAAGTAAGATCTGTTCTTCAGGCTATGCCTATCAGTAATTTATGAAGTCAAACCTCAAACTGGTGCTAGCCCAATTTCCTGGACTAGTTTCCTCCTTTCTAATTCCTTTTTCATGTCGCCATGAGAGGTCAAGATACTGGTGTGAGTCCATCACTTCCCCTCAAGGTATTTCTTGGCCAAAGCTTAACCAGCATCTCAAAAAATTGGACCTGAATTTTCTTCCTAATAAGCATCTATCCAGATATTTACATCTGTGTTGGACTTTTCCGGCACCAGAAAAGAGGGACTAACTGAATTTCTCAAGACTTTAATAAGCATCACAGTATAATTAGCCCATTTGTTTTTATTTGTAGTACTAGCACTGCATGAGACCAAGACATGCAATTTTGAAAGAAATACAAAAATCTATCTTCTACTCAACAAGTTCATCATCACTCTATATGCTCCCCAGTAAGACTATTTTCAAAGGTAAAATCTCAAGTTAAGCATATTTACCAGAAAATAATGAACACTGTTACAAATCTTTATACTTTTCAGTGGTGCCCTGCAGCAAGATGAGGAGAAATGGCCATAAACTAAAACACAGGAAGTTTCACCACAACATGAGGAAGAACTTCTTTACACTAAGGGTGTCGGAGCCCTGGAACAGGCTGCCCAGGGGGGTTGTGGAATCTCCCTTTCTGAAGACATTCAAACCTGCCTGGACACATTTCTGTGCAACCTGCTCTGGGTAGCCCTGCTTTGGAAGGAGGCTGCACTGGATGATCTCCAGAGATCCCTTCCAACCCTAATGATCCTGCGATTCTGATTCTGTGAAAGTCTTGAAGAATGGAGAAAGAGAAGAGATATATAATGCAGAATGATGCCAGAGAGGAAAATAGGATGGGAAAAAAGAAACCAACAGAAGAGTATGAAAAAACTCCTGTTTAAGGGCAGGGGAGTTTCAACTAGATAATCTTAAGGTCCTTTCCAACAACTATCCTATGATTTATGTTTTATATGATTCTATAATTCTGTAATTTATACTCATCAGTAATAGCATACATTTTTTGATACAATTTAAGATAGTTTTCAAATTCAGGTTATTTTACACAGGCTGGAAATACAGAACTAAAAACATCCTCTGCACAGTTTCTTTCAATTTCCTTCACATGCCTTCCCTAAGTACACTCTTAATGAAACTGAAACAAATTCTCTGATGCACAGCAGAGAAAATAACAGAAGTTCAAGATACAGCTTCTTTGAAACTACTTAAAGAACACTGTGTTTTCTTTCACCGCGTAAAATTAATTTAATATGAAGTTTCTATTACAAAAAAAAGTGGGTCATTTTGCATATTAGCTACAAAGAGCTTACTAAGTAATGGGAAAGCATGCTACTGTGAGTTACTATGTATTTAAAGGACAATGAGAGGTTACGACCATTTACATCTAAGAATCTGGTCTATAGTTCCTGTAAGGAACAAGAAAAAAAGTGCTAACAATTTTTCTTTCAGGGGCATTGGGTGTAAGGATGTGTTTCAAATCCTCACACCCAATTCTGACAACGCATCCAACTACGTCCCGTTATATAAGCCTGAAAACCTGATACTGCTGTGTTTTCCCTACAGCCAGAATGAATCCTTGATTGTGGATCCTTCCTGCCCTTCCCTCACCCTCAAATAATTGTTTTCTTTAATGCTTTCTTCACCAAGAATAAACAGAGACTCAGTTTAAGCTGAAATGGAAGCCAAATATGACTGAGCTTGAATCTTTCTTTTTTTTCTTTTTCAGCTAATCCATAGTTCCTGTGGTAAAGCCCATTAAGAGTGTATGAAAGCAGACAGCTCAAAGCCCACGTAGTTATTCCTGGATTTAAATACATATTGGAAATGAATGTCCTGTGGATAAATGCCTGTGAAAAACCCAGTGGAGAATAACCGCTTGGGAGATTAAGAGATTTACTGTAACCTCTGTGAAAGCTGAACATTCAAAGGGCAAGAATTCTTCATCTTTCAGTCAGCAAATTTAAAGGGGCAAAGATTAATACACTGAGCACCTAATTAAAACCCTCTGCATGTGTATGCACATGTGCATATATATTTTTACAAATCAGCAAATATATATTATTAATAGAGTATGTAACTATTCTGGTCAGTGAAATTGACATAAATGTTAGATTTCATAATTATTTTTTTATATAGACTTCAGCTAGTTCATAGAATCTTTTAGCTTGGAAGACCTTTGAAAGCAAGTTCAACAGTTTTCTGCATTGCTTGAGATCTCTTACTGAAGGGAGGGCAAATAGCTCCTCCTTACTGGAAAAATACACTTCACACACTTGATTCTGTAACTCCTCTTTTTCTGCTTGCTTCATCATTTTTACTACCTAATACTCATAAGAAATGTCAATCTAGACATGCCGCTGAACTGCTATGACAAACTTGCCAGATTTTACTTACCATCTTCTTGCCTAGTTCTTCCCTTAAAGCAGACAGACTGCAAGAACACTGAAGTATTCATGTGCACACATGGCAAACATCTGTTTCCCACCAAAGGCCAAATATAATAGTCAGATGCCTGAAGATCTTGCTCTTCAAATAAGCCCATGCTATGGCCTTATTTGAAGTACAGATGACAGCACATACCGAGTCCATCAATTGCATGACAAATTGCACTAATTCTTTGTCGCTTCTGAAATCATGAACATTCAGACACTGTAATTCACAAGCAAATCTTTGAAGTGGAAATGTGACTGCAGATTTTTGCACATTCACTTAATTTGCTTGAGTGCTAGGTACCAGAAAGGGACTTCAGATTTAGGAGACTACCCACTCTCTATGATCAGAGTCACCAGTTTGCATACCCTGTCCTACATAGCTCCCTTTCAAACTGCAGCCAAGAGCAATTTTCTCATAAATATCTTTAATACAGCAAATCCCTAAAGATTCTACCAGCAGGATTCATGTAAAAAATAAACACAATCACATTCTTACACATCTGATCTCACCTCCCAAAGGCATTTTAAAAATTACAGATCAAACATTGAGTCGGGGCAAATGCTTCCAGGGTTTGGCAGTAGCAGCTTCAGACAGCAGTGAATTGCCAGATAAACAAAACATCTATCAGGATTATTCTTCTTTCTGATTGTGAAAAGTTAAGCAGTTTAGGATCTAATATACCTGTGGGAATATCAAGTTTCAGATGCTATCAACTGTTGAACAATAAAAACTTGTTACTTTGGACTTCACAAAGAAAAATGAAGACAAAAAAAAAGCTGTAAACTTCTCAGCAATTCTGTAAACATAATGAAAATTTGGTGGCTGATGATGCTTCAGTATTACGAAGGGAGTTAAAAATAAAGCTGAAAGGGAGCTTCTGATGAAATTATTTAACAGAATTTGTTAGAAAATAATGTCAGAGTGGCAAGGAAGACAGGAAGGAAGAATAAAAATGGAAGCATACTACAAAGAATTGGTATTTTGTTATTCCTTCATAATATTGTTGTTGTAGACATCATGCTCTTGTATTGTACACACTGAAGTTAACAATACTGCTGCTTGTTTATGGAAGAACAAGTTGGAATATAAAGAGGTTCTGTGCTTTCACTTGCAGCATGTGCCTTGTACAGGCAAAAAGGAACATTTGATACATTTATTAATTCCAGGGCAACCATTTAATATTTGGATTTAAAACAGTAAGATGCTTTAGAGATGCAGGTTAAAACCCCAAAAAGATATAAGAGAACTTCACAGTTCAATTAGTGGTTTTAGAAGAGAAAAACATGCACCAAGAACCTGCATCATCTACACAGGTTTTAAACACCTCCATGGATGGTGATTCCACCACTTTCCTGGGAAGCCTGTTCAAATACCTGATCACCCTCTCTGCTGGGTAACCGACACCAACCAGCTGGCACCTGCCAGAAGAAACCCACCATCTGAGCAGAAAACATATGCACCACATATTTAAGTGAATGTGGAATATAAATTCTATGGAAGTTAATGGTAATTTCTATAATGACTTCAAGATGGTCAGGAAGAAAAAATATTTCATGTTTTGCCAGGTTTTCTATTACTTTGACATACAAGACAAACATCTATCCCATACTCTTCCCCACAGTTGTTCATTTACCTATTCTAATAATTTTCTCTATCTGCATTCACCTCTGCAAGTTAATCCGATCCTATAAAAATGAATTTTCATGCCTCGTTTTCCTAATGAATCATGAAAGAGCACTGATCTAGCCCCGTCTGAAGCTCACTATCCCCTCATTAGTCTCATGCCGCAGTACTGATCCTCTTTTATCCTACATAAAAGCTTGTTATGGGGTTCACGCCACTGTTCACAAGACCTTTTACCACCAGAGAGAACACTTCTCCATGGGAACCAAGCCGTCCTAAAGTTTTCCATGAGATTAAACAGTATGAATCTGACCTCACATATTGTTACAGCAAAATGGTCTAGTAGGAAGCTGCTGTTGGCCTGATTACTGCCCTCCCTATGGGTAATACCCTGCTTTTCCTGTAGGGCTTCTCTGGATCACAGTGGGTGGGTTCTGACCTTACACAATGTCAATGTCTTCAGAAAAGAAGCCTCAGGACCTCATTTTGTACACAAAACAAACAATCTGAGCACATTTCAAAAATCCGTGCTCTGCTTTGTGTACCTATTCCTGTCTGCTTTGGTCTCAAGAATGTTATGAAATGCTTTATTAGGCATTAGGAATATAGAGGATGAAGCAGATATCATTTGATCCCCCCCTCCCTGTCTTCAGAAACTGCTATAAACTCACCAGTCCTGCCATTCTATGTTCGCACATGCTCTATCAGTCACCGCATTTAAATGGCATAACATCTATAGAAGATGAACTGCAGAACATGGGAAGCTCTGACAGAACACATTAACCAGAAATCTTTGGGGTATCCACAAACACTAAGACATGGTGACAACTCTCTTTCCAGGTAACTCTGGGGATCAGCTAAGCTTGATTACTCGAACTTTTTATGAAGGCACTTACCAAAATACCCACAGTTAGTTGGCAAAAGAAGAAAGCCATATTATGAAGATCATTCTCCAAAGAAATTAGGAAGAATGGCTACAGCAAGGGATATGATTTTTACCGAAATACTGCAGGAATATCTGAATAGCACTGAACAGCAACTACCCTACTTCATATTCCCAGTGAGGAAAAAAAATCTTGCATGAAGATACAATGTTTTGGTAATCCTAGAAACAAATACCATACTCCTAGAGATCATTCAAAAGTAGTAATGCCTATTATGTTAGGGATTAAACCGGTTTACATCAGTCATAACATACTATGAATACTAAAAGAGGCCTTCTTGAGTGTATTCAATGGAAAAAAATAAAGACGAAAAAAAACTTTAGTCATATTGTATAAGAGCAGGTTCCCTGGTCTACAGAATTTGCAGCATCAGTGAACAAAACTGAATTAGAAGAAACACAACTCAAGTTTCCAGAGCCATTAAGGACTGGGAAGCTTTATTTCTGATGATGTTCACTTGAAAACATCATTGATACGGCTTCTGATTTGATAAAATAAAGACACGCTGTTTGGAAAATTTCTTTCAAAATGAACAGAATCCAAGAATAGTTAGGGTTGGAAAGGACCTTAAGATCATCTAGTTCTAAACGCCCTGCCATGGGCAGGGACACCTCACACTAAACCATGTCACCCAGGGCTCAGTCTAACCCGGACTTAAACACTGCCAGGAACGGAGCACTCACAACTTCCCTGGGCAGCCCATTCCAGTGCCTCACCACCCTAATAGTAAAGAATTTCTTCCTTATATCCAATCTAAACTTCCCCTGTTTAAGTTTGAACCCGTTACCCCTTGTCCTATCACTACAGTCCCTAATGAAGAGTCCATCACCAGCATCCTTATATACTGGAAGGCTGCTATGAGGTCTCCACACAGCCTTCTCTCTTCTCCAGCCTGAATAGCCCCAACCTTCTCAGCCTATCTTCATATGGGAGGTGCTCCAGAACTGCAGTTCTTCAGCAAAAAAATAGTTCACTGCAATTTTGAAAGCTTGAAAAATAACTAGCTGCTGACTACCATGCAGGACTGGCTGTCCTGACATGGAGATGGCACAGAGGAGTAGAGCAAAGCACTAGAATTTTCTTGCAAACTAGCTCAAGGGCAAGCATATTTGTATGCAGACTAAAAAACAACTGTGCCATAATTTGTGTGTGCATATATGTGCATATGAATATATAACCACTGTACTCAGAAGAACACATGTTCAAATTTAACCTCTCTAGTACTCAATGCGGTCAATGGATTTTGTAGATGGCCTGCATATAGTATCAAAGGAAACACAAAGAAACAAATTATTGAATTATTTCCTCCCCCTCCCCCCACAAAGAGATTTACAGGTATATAAATTCAATCACCAGTCTGAATTTTCAGTCTGCACCAAAACACATAGAATTTATAACTATTTACACATAAATCCAGTCTCACAGAGTAAATCTGTTGAAATAAAATCTTCTTCCTTGTAAAGAATAAAGTGTCAGAAAAACTAAAGTGTTTCCTTGGTGAATAGTAGCAAGACTTCTATGCCAGCTATAAACTTATTTAATTGTTAGGGTTTTTAGCTAAAGCATTGTTTGTTTCCAGAATCTTTTAATTTGGAGCTCTAGTAAGACCAAAGAGGCTTGTCACTGTTCTTGCAACACTTTATTTCACAGTAGTAAGTCTTTAAATGCCAATGCTGCAATTCTGAATAATATAAATTTTTCAAAGCTTGATAGTTCCAAGATCTTTTCTTTGGCTTTCTCAAGCATAGTTCGCTCGTTTGTGGCAAGGATCACTGACCTCAAAAGACTCAGTGTTGAAACCAAGTAAAATATAGTGAATTATTATGGCAATGTTTTTTCCTTAAACATTTCAAGATTTTAAAACATTGGGAATATGCCATTACTGATGTGTGGTAGTTTTGCTACTAGATTACAATGACAATTCTCAAGAGACATGTACATGTTTCCCTCACATAAAAAAAAATTACTTTTTAATTAATCAGAACTTAATTTCATAATGATATTCGACCTGTGAGGAAAAAACACCATACACACAAAACCCAGAAAACGCATATTCAATACTAATTGCTGGAAATTTTTTTAATGTGCTGTTTGATCATTCCAATGTGGTTTTGGGCAGGGTCTACTGTTGACATCTTCAATGGTTTACATGAAAAGCTAATGCATTTTTAAGAGAAATAAGTCTGAATGGCTATTAATACTGGCCTGCCATGAAGATCAAGTCTGTCTTACTACATCATTGAACAACATGGTACCTGTTGTTACTTAGTGCATTCTTTAGCCTCTTCCTTCTCCCACCACTAGTGACAGAAGAAAGGTCTAAAAAACAAGATCTATGTTGCTTTGTTCCTAGATTTCCCCTTTTGGAGGACAAGAATTTTATAACCTTTAACTAGATAGACTGTAACATGCATCAACAGCAGTTCTGACTGCTACAGGCAATTTGATGAAAAAATAAAAACACTAAAAAAGGCTTCAACAGTTTGGTTTACATCTCAAAGCTTTCTTAAGAATGCAGATCTTCCTTTACTTGTTTTGTTTCTGTCACATAACGTCAGCAAATTGACACTGAGAGTGGAGTTTTGCTTATTTTTTTATTCTTAAACACACAGCTATGAAGAAAAAATCCGAGCCTTTGGCTGTATATATCTTGCTCCTGCTGAGAGCAAATTAAGCAAGTAGACTGCCGAGACTTCAAAACAGGTTTTTTCTCAGTGTGTTTTCTACAGAATCTTAGAATAATTCAGGTGGAAAGGGATCTGTGGAATTCATTTTACCCAACGTCCTACTCAAAGCAGAACTAACTTCCAAGGCTGAGTTCTTAAAATCTCCAGAGATAATTTCCACAGCCTCTCTGCGTAACTTATTCCAGTGCTCACCTATTTTTACAGTGAGGTTCTGAATGCCCTTTTCCATGTATCTAACCAGAATTTCCCTTGTTACAACTTGTGACTATCCCCTCCTGCTCTTTCACTGCTCACATCCATCTTCTCTCTAAAATCCCTTTAAGAATTTGAAGACTGCAACAGGGCCCATATTTTAACAGAGTTTTGCTGCCTCTTTCAGGGAAAAAAAAAAACAAAACCAACCAAAAACCCAAAAACCCCCAAATATTAAAGGTACTATTTTTGCAAAAGCAAAAAGAGAAAAAGGCAGCATTGAAATTGGAAGTTTACTGAGAATAAGCATCTATGCATACGCATCCATCTGCGTTTTACTATATATCATGGTTTTACGATACCAAAGTTTTATGACTAGTAATGACTCCAAAAGTGAGAAAAATGGAGCTAAGTGCTGCCAGAACTATGACCATGGAATGATTGTTTATTCTTCCATTTGATGATAAATAAAAACACAGAAGGAGAAAAAAAAATGAAAAAGCAAACAAAAAAAGAAGCAAAACACACACACACACAAAACAACAACAACAATAAAACCACCAAATAGTTAAAACCAAGGACCAAGAAAAAGACAAATTCTGGCTTTCTCCAGTGGGAAAACATCTATTCACAATATAAGCTGCAAAGATCCAAACCTCTACCAAATTTGAGGACAGGAATGGAAGTGGAAGGATGAAATTTTTTATCCACTTTTTAACAGTATTGCTATTTCTATTGTGATGGAATGAGAATTTCTGAAAGCTAGGAATGGGGTTCTCTTGGCAAAAAAAGCGTATGAGTTAAGTGTTGCCAAGAATAATTATAAATGGAAAAGATTCAACAGAAGAAAATAAATAATACTTCATTTCAGAATAATCTTTCCCAAAATTGCTAACCAACTTCACTCAGAGATATCAAAGTGAATAATTTTGACATTTCCAGTTTTCCTTTCACTGTACTTAGCTACAAATGAAATTGCTTAAAACTCTTAAAATGTTAGATCAGAAAACTATTTTTCATTAACTTTCTCATTTCTTCTATAACATCATGGGATCCAGCACAGAGGGAGATTATGTCATGGTTTTGGTTCTAGTCTAAAAGTCATTATGATGCTAAAGCCTCAATATTACTTTCATAGTGAAAAAGTCACACACTCATGTTATATCCCATAAAATAAATTTTATACTATCCCCACTAGGGAGGCTTGCATTTAAAGACATATTACTCTGGCATAAAGTGTCTAGAGAAGAATTTTAAGAAATTAAATTTTGATTACAGGACAAAGCATTAGTTTAGTAAAGGGAGCTGCTTTGCTTATAATTAGTGTATCTTTCCAGCTCTCTAATTTCATATACATGGAGAAATTGGGAGGAATTCTTAATGATGTCTACATATCTACAATGCTGTCTGCATGGGAACTCCAGCCGGGCTAACATATAAGCATTAAGTAAGAAACAAAGAAAAGACATTATACGAATTAACTCACCCCCACAGTAATGGGAACTGTAGATTAGAATTGGTGCACCTCCATGATGTAAACTGAACTGGCATAAACGTGTACTAACACTAATTCATCAATTAATTCCTCAAAGGAGTGTGGAACATGCCTCCCTCTATTAAAATCAACAGGAGTTTATAATTCATTTCATTGGAGCTGGTCTTAAAACACTAATCTTGAGATAGTTCTTCCCATGGTGAAGCATGTCAGAGGATAAAAAAATTAACTGAAGCTTTCAGTGAGGTGACTATGAGGAAAACAGTGTATTTTCAAACAAAGGAGTAAAAAGTCATAAATAAGAAAAAGCATTACCAAAATGTGTATCACTACTTTTGCTTTATTTTTCTTCTACTCAGATACTTCAAAAATTCTCCTTACATTCTGTAATATCCTAAAACTTAAAAAAAAAATCACATTATATGACAGGTACAAAATTTTCCTTTTGCATCCTCATTGAGGAATAAAGAAAATAACTGAATATTGGAAAAGCTAGCTCTCAGGAAATTAATACCGGGAATTGCTGATAAACTTAGTGTGTTGTCATGACTCATAGATGATTTGTTGCCTACCACATGCCAGGGCAGAAGAAAAAAAAAATCCCATCATATTGAAAGATGACAAGTTACTGAGAAGGTCTGGAAGGAAGCCATGGTCATCATGATCTATATTGGACCTCGTGATATAATCAGAACTCAAAGGAGATCCTGCAAAAAAGGTTTCAACAGTTTGGTAGCTGTATAAGTAAGCTGAGATCAAATGCCAGCTCTTAGAAACGAGACTGGTGCCACACTCAGGGAGAAGCAAAGAATGGCAGACCAACATCTCAGCACAGTTCACAAACACCACAGATGGACATGGATTGCTCCCAGAGTATAACTGAACCTTACGCAGCTGGTTCAGTAATGATTATCGATACTCATACTACAGCAGGAGACATTAAGACAACACACCTAAACCAGTATTAACTTTAAAATGGAGAGACAAACCAATGCAGACAAATAGATCTAGCTAGCCTGAAGCCCTAAGAAGAGGTTATGCTGGCTTTAAGCAGAAGTGCAAAGAGAGCAAGACGACATTATTTCCTGCTTTTTGCAAGCATATTTTAAGCACAGATTTGAGGACTAAAAGGTCATTCATTTTTCAACACAGAAGAAAAAGTGTTTATCTAGAAGAAACATAAAGGTCCGAAGAGATGAGCATATAAATGTCTAAAAAGTACAAGTAAACTGTGAGCGAACTGTGTATTCACAAAGACAAGTTGATCCTACTGCACTTATTAGGGGAAATAATGAACATCATGCATGTGGTTGGTGTGAGCTGTCTCTTTCTAGAACTTAATTCATTCAATGATACCCATGTTACCACGTGATAAAACTTATTGATTAGCTATAATGTCAGATGGTGGGTATTAAATTACCAAATATAGTAAAAAAATAACTCTGCAAATACAAGTAGTGCTTTAAAAGCATATCTGGCCTGTAAAAGTGCTCTTAAAAGCAGAAACTATGTTCACTAAATGGAATAGGAGCATTATGAAAACAGACAAGCGCTGTGGAATGAGAAGAAAGATTTGCATCAGAGAACACTGGAAGTGACAACACACTGCCCTCAGCCAGTCCTACTTGCCCAGAGATCTCCAGCTTGGATATTTGGGAGGTATTACTGAATGCCCTGAAGGAAACTTCTCTGCTTCTTTACAAAATACTGGCATCTACAGCCCACAAACTAGAGGCTTACAAGAGAGGATAACACATTTTGGAGTGACTGTTAACTGGCCATGAGGCTCTGCATCAGAAAATTTAAAAAAAAAAGTTTGCAAGAGATGTGACTTCCAGAGACATCTCAAGTTGATGTGACAATGCTTGTTTCCAGGAAACAGTATCCCTTCTTCTGAAGGAAAATACACTTTGTCTGAAGATTTCCTCCATCACTCAATGTCTTATCCAATCCTCTGCCTTTGAAAGGAGGACTAATGCCATGAAAAAAGAAGGTGTCACCATTTCCCTGAAAGCTGTAGCTTGGTAGTTTACCACCTTAAAATAAGATTCTATCTGCCCCAACGCTGCCAGTTTTCATGATCAAAAATCTTGACAGCAGTAGTGTAAAGTGTAGCAACCGAACAAGAAAAGAATCAGCAACAAAACAGTGCAAGGAGGAGACTCTGTAAGTGGTTTAGGTGAATATTCTCGATTTCCTACCTGCAGGATAATAAAAAGTCAGGATTTACATGCCAAATAAAAAAAATAATCTGTAAAAGATCAAATACTTTCAATGATCAGTGTGCAAAAAAATGTACTGCATTGATATTATAAAATTCTTATCTTAAGAGTTGTAGGAAATTACATTCAACCACCAAACGCAGTTGAAAAAAAATGTGTGAAACAAATTTTGTTCATATTTTAAGGGTATATGTCAGTATAATTGTAGCAAATTATTATTCATTCTTCAATAATATCTATTGCTGAATTAAGAGGATCACTTTTTACAGATAGCAAGAAGTTAAAAAAAAAAAAGAAAAAAAGGATTATTCAATTCTGATCTTTTTCCTTTCATGAATTCACTGACCTTGCTCACTGCACAACGAGATTTTTCCAAGATGAAATTTCACTGATAAAAAAGTTGCAGGCAGGTTTAGTTTAAAAGAAAGTAAATGAAACTTGCTAAACTGGATAGTCTTTTTTCTGGGCTATGAAGTCAAAGAGGTAAAGAAACTACTGTCAAATGCTTCGCTGGCTCCTATATTTTAAAAGCATAAAGTTTCAGAAGCTAATTTTTAAAGTGTATGGATTTCTATTAATTTTGTGCCATTTCTCATCTCCATTATTTTTCCACCTGTGATCTAATGTGCTGCAGGAAATACTGCACAGGTAAGCAGTTTCAGGTTTTGCCCTAACTGTGCCTCATTCGCTCATGATAATTCAGCAATCTACAGAAAAGAAAGCACAGGGGAAATTCTGGTTCACATAAGTCTTAGAAATACCAGCTTTCTCTCTGGTACTGCCACATATTCACATCCACAGTCATTCTTCCATTCTGTCAGTAGAAACGCAAGTCTTGCTCCTACTCGTCAGAATAAACCATTTCCCACAAGAGGTCAACTCTTCCCACAGCTTCCAGCCTGGTTTTGTGAGAAGTGGTACAATGTCAGCAGACCAGATACAAAATTCATTTTGCCCTCTTTTAATCCTCAAACTTACTCAAGATCTTCACTGACTTCCTTGCCACCCTGCTACTGCATGTATTACAGCAGAATGGCAAAAAAATCACCATCAAGATTACATCACAGGGTGTAATTAGAAAAGCATAAGAATTCCTTTTAAGTGACATAACAGGCAATTATTAGGAAGAAGGAACATGGAAAATGGTGTTATTCCCAAGCACATACAGTTCAGTAATAAAAGTGCTGATGTCTCACTATGTCATGTGAAGTCATCACAAATCACTGCACCGAGTAATGACACAAGAAACAACAGGTTCACATCATTTTCGTGACTGCCGAGTGTGCTGCTCTAAGGCTGCTCTGCACCCAGGAAGGAATCAAGTGGGTATCACGCAATAGAGCTGCCAAGCTGACAAATAAACAACTAGCAAAACCTTCTAAAGCAAATCTGGTGAGTTGTGCAAATTCAGCACAGATACCAATACAGGAGCAAAGAAATGTTGCTTTTTACCCCACAATGCATATTATTAATTGAATATCTGTAGAGATGTTAATAGGTTTTGAGCTTAAGTAACTTACCTTACGAAATTACACAGACATATTCAAGTATAGTAGTATGCTCTGTTATTGACCTCTAGCAGATAAAAGCTACTTCACACAGTTCAAAGATGATGACAATTTTAACTACACAGTCAAATGATAGTATAACTGAACCCTAGCTTCAGCAGCCCGTTGCAAATTATTTTGGAACAAAACATGGGCTGTTGCTTCATGCAAATCAGTCCTGCATTTTTATTAGCCCTTGCAATATAAAACATACAAACCTGTCCTGCTTTGCGGGAATAATTCAAAGAAGCAAAACAGTAAGTCACAATTCCAGTATTTTTCCCAACCTTTCCACTTACGTTAGTTCCAGGTAAGCACAGAATTCAGCAAAGGCATATACAAGCCATAGTACAGTCCATGAATTGCTGCATTTGGAAATCGGGTTTTCTTGTGCATAGTGCAAACACTTCCCTCATTTAACATGAGATATAATGAAAAACTACTGATGATGAAGCCTTGGAAGATAACCTCATAAAGCAAAGCCTTTACTTAATTTTAATTTACAGCAGAATTTAATCTTAAAAAATATTAGACCATTAACCTGGACATTGAGCATAACAGCTATCTTCTGTGATGATCAGACTTCAAAACAAGAAATACCATTCTCATAAATGACATATGTATGCCAATGACTATACATAGAATAAACTGTACAGTACATGTTTAACAGTTAGTTCAGTGACCTTTAAAAAGCATCATTTGTGTGCACAGGATAAACTGAAAGGGTCAAGTCATAATGTTTTTTAGTCATGGTCATGTGCCGCTTGGGCTTGCTGGGGTCTCATCAACAAAATGTTCGTTTGTCTGAAAAACACTGCCCACATTTCATAAATACTAGTTTTGAGAAAACTTACTGTGGAAGGTCTGTCAAGTTCCAAATTCTACTTGACTTACAAAAAGGATCTCTAAGAAGGTCTCTCCTCAAAGTGTGGAGAGGCGTGATTACTCAGACATTCAGCTGTAACATAGTTCTTACTTCTAGCAAGAAATATTTAATATCGGTGTCTATTTCAGTTAATGTTCAGTTTAAAAAAACTGAAATCTCAAAGTCTAGTAACATGGGAATATCATTCCCTTATGCTCTTCCCTATGTAGCTCTCTCAGTTGAGTGCTACTTTTGATGATACTCAAAGATCTGCCAGATTTGAAAAGCCTCAAGTTTCAGGCAACCCCAAAAAATAACAGCACCTTGAAACAAAGAGCTGGACAGTCAATCTGCTATATTCTGACTACAAATGGATGTAGGTACACATGACGTAGGGATACTTTTAAGAAGGAAAAAAAAACCCTGCCAGAATACAGATGTTGAAGCATGACTGGAGCCCTCTGACACTAATTTCAGCACTGCTTAATTACTAATCCTTTTGTTACCATGGATGAAAGCAGAAAAATGAAATGGAGAAAAAAGCACTCTACCGTTAGCAAAATTATTGTGCCAAAATAATGATAACAAAATTTTACCTTAAATGAAGACAGCAATAACATTTGGCTTTTTGTTTATTTGGTTAGAACAAAGGCATTTGTGGATAACCATATTGCACCTTTAATAAATTAGGAAATCAATCTTTACGCATTTTCACAACTCCTACAAATAGCAGTGATATTCCTCATAAGCCTGAACTATGAACAGTGGCGCATGTTATAGTTCTGCCACGTAAGCACAAAATGATTTGTGCTGCTCAGTGGTTTTCTGTTTGTTTTATTGTTTCATTTTAAGGGAATGAGCAACACACCTCTTACACAGAAAAGCACTCACATCCAACACACTTCAGTAACATACCTACATTATTCCTCACAGATTATTAAAATACGTATCTAAGGACTCATGTTCTGTATATCCCTCTGCAGGCAAGAAGAAACTCATGGCACAAAATATCAAGCAAAGTGTGAGGTCTGAAGAAAGAGTCTGAAAGTCCTAAGTACATCATATCAAAATTATTATTTATGTGACATAGTACATAGAAGCAGAGAGTACAATACAGTACAACTCTACCCATAGTGCAGCAAAGTTGACTACTACCTGTTATGACATTGAGAAAATTATAACACACTAATCTGTTTTTTCCTGTCAGGGACCATCATTTCCTTTTATTATCTACTTTTGTACATACAGCCACAAACAATTTTCTTGGAGGCATACAACTCTTATGATAGGAAAACATGCAACCTACTATAAAATGCTTTCCCAAAGCTGCCAAGAAAATCAATTAGAACCAAAATAACCTTTGTTCCATCTTTGTTTGACTTTAGTTATGATCTTTAAACAGACATATGCTTGCTATCGGTTGAACCTGAATTAGCAGACAAAAGTGAAATGAGTTTGGGAATATATTTGTTCTGTGTAATGCTTTTGTTTCAATTTATTTTGCAACCACCCTACATTCATCAAAAGCAACCATACCCCCAGCAAATATGACCTTTCTAGTCGACCGTGAAATATGGAATATCACTGATTATGCTGAAAACCATCAAAATGCAAATGGAGTCAGAAAGAATCTGAATCAACATCATCACATAAGCAAAACATAAAATGAAAACACTTCTAACAACACAGATGGTATACCTTTAGCTATTTGCCAGATGCTCATGCTAGGGATGACACCAAGTACTCTTAGGTCACCAGAAGCCCTTAAGTTCAAAAAAATTGTTGTCTGAATTTAAAAAATGCTTATACTCACATATATAGTCTCCACTGCACATTGCTGCAATTCTGGCATCAAAAAATGGCAAAAAGGTATACATATTTTAATGCTTACCATTATCACCTTTGAGATTGCCATTGCTGAGCTGTTTTAACCTCTTCTGATGGGACTTGCCATTGTAGTGGATTTGTGCCTGAGCAGCAGAGTTCAGCTGAATGTTACAAACATTACACAAAGTGAAATTTGTGTGTTTCTTTTCTCTCTCCTTCTTTTCTTCAGTGCCATCAGGTGCTAACTCTTTCTCACCCTCCCTGTCTGGGTTGGATGTGAAATCTGAATTATACAACTGATTATCAGCTGGTAAATCAGAGCTCCAGGGCTTCTTCATATTTTCTGTGAGGAAAAAACATAAGAGGAATAAGTGATGAGCAACACAAAGCAATATATACAAGATTTCTACATCTGCAAACAAAAACATGTGAGAGAAACAGCCTTGTAGACAATTGAAAAGAAGGGGAAGGAGGTACTCCAGGCACTGGAGCAGAGATTCCTCTCCAGCTCACGGTGAAGGCTATGATGACACAGTTTGTCTCCCTGCAACCCACGGAATACCTCAATGAGCAGATCCAACCTGTACCCCAAGGACCC
>JAOEHY010029221.1:0-25401 GCA_025447955.1 Psilopsiagon aurifrons | reverse complement strand
ACCCCCCCAGCACCCTTCCGGGTCTCTCCTCTCTCCCAGCTACACAGGCTGTATGTTGTATTTAAGTTTTCCGTCCTTTGTGGGAGGATGATTAACTTGTTTCAGCACTTCAGAGCCTGTAATAGTGCACAGGGGACTTTTTTATTGTTTTAATTGAGATGTATCTAAACAAATTGTGTTCTGAGGAAGGCTTGCTAAATATCTTGCTGGTGGTAACCTCTTCATCCTCCGTAGAATGCCTCAAGGATAGAAGAAAGTAAGATAAGTGGCAGAGAAATGTTGACCTGCAAACAGCAAGCACCATTGTCTCTTCCCTTCTCTCCCTCCTCTGCATGTGTGTGGCACGCACATGCAGATGGTGCCTGTGTGTGTTGTGTGGGGTTTTTTCGGGTCGGATTTGTAGTGTCAGTGTCTTGACAGTCATTGTAAGCCAACTGGACCATTTGCCACTGTCTCAAGTGAGAAAGAAAAATGTTCTTGAACTGCAACCCCTGCAATTCTTGTATTGTTTTCTGATAGCCTGGCAACACATCTAGGTTAATAAGAGTGAGAAGATGCAAGCTTCTCAACTGTTTATGGTATGAGGGGGAGAGAGCAGAAGGAGAGATGACTCCTGCCTCGAGGACTAGATTTTCTTGTTAGTTGTGCGTATGCAGAAGTGCAGTCCAAATAAATACTGTGATGCTGGCCTGGTAACTTTTTGTCTGGGATTTTTTCTTATATATTTTCCAGTCAATTCAGTTTATAATGCTATTTCTTCCCCTTCCCGCTTCATACCGGACCCCAGGAAGCATACTCCTGAATTAACAAGTGGCTTGTAGTTTCACTTCCTCATTTCACTTTACTTATCAGCCTTGAAAACCATTCAGAAACTGAGTTGTACAAGAGGATTGCTTTAATGTTTGCTTTTGTACACTACTATAAATGGGGGATCTTGGGGCTTTCTATAATGGCCAATAAAGTGTTTGAGCACCCACAAATGTAAATGGACATTGTGGTCCAGCTGGATTATTGAGGCTTGGAAAAGTACTCTGAAGCAGCTTAAGCTTAGTATTCCTTGTGCAGAATTTAAACCAAAATTGTACTAGGAGAGGTCTTTGTGTGCTGTAACTTTTGTGCTCAGGAGATCCTTGTGGCTCTTTTATGTCAAAAAAAGCAGCAAATGAGTTGTTTATCTGGAATTTTGCAGGCACATTATCTGTGGGCTGCTACTCTGGTATCTTTGTGGGGAAGGTGAGAAAAAACCTTATTTAAATAAGAGGCTCCTGTCGGGGGCTAGAGCTAGCTTCTAGGCAGGATTGAGTGTATAGTATGTTTGAAATGCTGTCATTATGGGTAGAGCCGTCTGCTCTTAACAGAAGTGTTATTGTAGAGATGCTGTTTCTCATGCTTGTGTCAGCAACAAGGTACTTTCTCTTCTGTGCCTGTGTGCTAATTTATGCCATTGCTAGCTTGCCATATCCCAGCTTCTTATCTGCACTGAAACTGGGCACTATTTAGAATCCAAGTGGTTATGACTTCAGATTATAAATGCAGGGGTTTTGTTAGGCCTTCTTTGCTTTCTGTTTTTTTCTACTAATATAATTACAGGAAAGCAATGGTTATCAAGGTCAGTTTGTATAGCTATACTGGGAGTGGTTTCCGGTTCCAACAAAATAAGCTTATTTCCTGAAATATTTCAAAGCTAAATATGAGCGAGCATCTACAAACCTTACTTCATACATATGGGTTGCAGTAGTACATTGTTGCTAGGTGCCTGCAGTTGAAGTTTTCCTTCCAGTAATCTGTTTCTAGCAGCAGGCAAACATGAGATTTTTGATTGAATGGAATGACAGAAAAGGAATAAATTCATCATGCTGACCATAAGAGCTGTTGAATGTAGAGAGCTAAAGGAAGACAAATTTTGCCATATTCTTTTTCATGCCAACACTTAAACTTTTGGAATGCAACAAATGGTTCTCATTACAGCTCCTTCCTGAGTTAGTGCATGTCAATTCTTGTTTGCCCTTTTAAAATAAGCCATGCCTGTGCAGGCCTTTTTAGGAGGAGGAGCCAGTGAATCAATCAATGCCACAACTGACACGGAAGAAGGAACAGAGGTAGATCTATTGCGTTTCTTGACTTTTGGTTCTGAGTTCCGATGAGTAACTAGGCTGTAACAATTGCATGAGGAAGCTTGCGCTCTCCTCTATGAATAGCTGACACATTGTAAAGATTATTTTAATCCTGTAATGGTTAACACCTTTAAAGAAAAGACATCATTCTGTAGCAAAGAACTGAACAGTGTCTACTGGTTGAGAAATTGGCTTTAGGTTACAGAATTCCCCCCCCCTTTGTCTTTCATCACCTGAGGAGCAGGAAGGAAAAGTAGCCTTTAGAGGAAGACTTTGGGCTTTTCTTCTGTTCTTACAATCAGGCTTTTTTCCCCAGCCACTTGAGCCCTTCTGGTCCCTCATGGAAGAGCTTGAGCTTTGTTCTGAAACATGTTTGCTTCACCTGCATGTTCTGACTCTTTTGGTACTTGTGGTTTTTTCCTTGGCAACATTAGTTCACGTGCTGTTCAAAAGAGTATTCGTACAGCCCAAATTAAACATCCAGCTTGTTCTGGTTTTAATGCTTTGATTTATTTAATGCAGTCACTGAGTTAGAAATGGAAGGTTACTGCTTAGAGGTTCTTGGGTGAGGTAGGTTTGTGTATTTTTAAACCATGGGAGTTTTGTTTTTTTTAACAAATGGTAGCCTATGAAGTAACTTAAAGTCAATTCAATCTGGTAGTCAATCTTGGGGTGTGAACATATACAGTATCTCATATTGTACTTTTGAACATACTGATGCTGTCTTTCTTTTCCAGTTCTGAACATTTGAAGCTCATGAAAAAACTGGGGGAGATGAGGAAATTTCCAGTCCTCCCACTGTAGCTAATTATGTCACTTGTGGCAGAAGGGTGCATCGACTTGTTGTCTTGCTGCCAAAAGCCTTCAAAGTAGTTACTTAGTGCTGAGTGTGACAGATGACTGTTGAACATATGAGAACTGAAGGGTGCATTGGGTCCTCCTTGGAATGGGTGGTTTAAAACTTTTTGAACTTCTGCAGATAGGTGTGTGTAAAGATCTCAAGTTTATTAGGTATGAAAATTACCTTCTTACTTCCAGCATTAGAAATGATGCAAATATACAAGCTCTGTCTCTTTTGACAATGCTTCAATGCATGTGTTGCCAGTGTCCACAATGTTACTATTAATCTTTCCAAGTAGAGTTCAACTATGTATTCTGGCTTTTGTTCTAACATCTCTCTTCTCCCCACTGAAGGTACTACAACCACAACTCTGGTTTCTCTTTCCTCCTGCTTCTCTGTCTGTTTTCTTCATTGAGCTTTTCCAGTATAGCTGTTCGTTGCTCTCTGTGTTTCTCTTTCAGTGTTCTGGGCCCCCAGAGCTCTTTACTCACCTCATTTGGTCTCTTCACACCTACTTTCCTTAACCACTTACTGCATTGCCTTTCGCAACATTTGGGCAACTGTATAGAGGTGTCTTGTGGTTGTTTGTTGCTTCTTCAATGGCAAGCTGTGACATTTAAAGCTGAGAAAATAGTGGGCCAACTTTTTTTCTGGCTTTCCTGTGCAGTGGTGGCTTATTTATGTTAGATCTACATATTGAAAGGGTATTTGTTTTCAAAATGGCATTGGAAACTCTTTGCAGTTCCCTTCAGTCTTCCCCCACAGAGTTGGCAATATTTGGAGTCTTTGTTGTTGAGCGATAACTGCTGGAATCACATCACGTGAATCTGATAAGCCTTTTCTTTAAAAGCTTCTAGGTCTCATATTGGTGTGTTCAAACCCTTTATTTTACATTTGGAAGGCTAAAATCTGCCTGCTGAAGTTTAGTATTAATATCTTGAAATTAACCATATAATGCTATATGCAAGTACCTTTATATACTGTATTTCATTTCATTCCTTATTTCATATGCTTGAGTTTGATAATGTCTTGCAAGGAAGCAGTCCTATCATGTGCTGTTCTTGGGTTAAAATTGCATTGTCCCCTGTGCCCTCACTCTTGTGTGAGAAAGGGTTATATGCTGCTGCTTTTGCATTTTGTAGCATTAAGCTATTACATCAGAAGCCTCTTCGGAGCTCTTTGATCCAGAAAGCACCTACGCTTGGCTGAGCTTCTGGGTAACTTGTCCTTCAAAGAAGCTGCTGCCCTCTTGCCTTAGAAGGTTTGGGAGAGGTGTAAGAAGTAAGTTTTGCTGCTCTTCGCTTGTAGTAACAAAAGCCTGAGCTCTTACCACAGATAAATTTTATGGGAGAGATTGTTTTTGTGGGCTAAAATACCAAGTCCTTTAAAACAGTGTCAAATTTACTGGGGTGAGTTGTAATACATGCAAAAAATCAACAACCTGAAGCAGTTACTTTCAGATTCTGGCAACCAGATAAACTGAGTGTTGGTGTCCTGTTACATGACAAAAAGCTAGCAGGAGGAATAATGGGTAGCTGTTTCACTGCAACCTGATGATACAGGGTTTGAAAAGGTCTGAACACTGCTCCATTTAGCTGTGAGGTCTCTTTATGAAATGTAGTGGCCTTTGCTTTCATTGTCAAAGGATCTCTGCTCCAATTGCTTGTACACTTATGCAATGGCTCTTGTTGTAGTGGAATAATGCTTTGAGATGTGTGTGCTGTAGCCTTACTGTACCGGCACTGGGATGCTTCAGGCACAAACCAAAGTCCAGTATTCTCTTTGGGAGAGGTGCACGTACTATCCTTTATGATATTCTTACCACACAGAGCTGGTTCATGCTAGTAAGAGATTGAGAACAAATATTTTTCTTTCAGTTGCACTGGCCATTAGGAAATAATGTACATAATTTTGTGTCTGTTGCGAAAAGGCATTGTTGAAGAGCTCTGGAAAAAAAATAGGCCATCATGCTGTCTGTCCGCATTATCAGCGTGAATGACTGGAAGAACTGGATTACTTATGTGATATGAGGGAGCACTGAACTCTGTGTGCTGCTTGTCTTAGGGACAATTCAGTACTCCGCAGGCAAATATTACCTGTTGGCCAGCTAAAATCTGAGATCAGTTGGAGTCTTTAAACATGTCTGTAGGAAACTCTTAGTTCAGTTCTTCACTTGATGATTATCCTGCTGTGCTTCATAGAAATACACTAGAAATTAGGGCAAAAACCGGAACTCATATCTCCAATGAATGAGTCTGCGAGGTGGCGGTTTTGGATAGAAGGCCTAGTGGGTTTTGTTTTGTGTGCTAGAGTCAGGTTTGAGCCTTGCCCTTGCAGCTCCTTCATGCTGTGTCCTACAGATGAATCAGTTTTCACCCAGCTCTTGCTAGAATCCAGTCCTTGCAGTCGAGGTGTGTGTATGTCCCTACCCTGCACGCCAATGTGACTGGAAGGGTGCTGGGGGAATAGATATATTAAATACACTTAACTAATATGGCAGCAGTAGATCAAATCAGTAGGCTGCTTTATTGAAAAGGAAAGCACAAGCTTAAAATAGTAGCTAGCTATTGTCACAGTTCAGTGTGCATGCCAATGCTCTCTTATGGGTTGCTTGTTTTATTTATAAGCATTTCTGGAGCAATTACTGTCATGGTATGGAACAGTTTGACCTTAACCAAAGTAGAAAGCCAGGCCAGCAATTCCCTTCCACCTTGTATTCTCTTGCCAATGAATTAAAGCATGGTAGTGTTGTATGAACGGTCTGTTATTGCCCAGTCAGAAAGGTGAAATGTTTGGAGATAATTGATGTGTCACTTTATAATCGGGTTATTGAGCTTTAGTGCCTTCTGTTCCAGGTTGGTCAATATTGTTCTGATTTGAACATAACTAGATGTAAAGTGCTGCTCAGTGTGCCAAGGAGGCTGAGAATATAGAAGTTATTGTAGAAATCTTATTCACCATTTTTTCCTTAAGCATGTTAGCATCTTGTGATTAAACAAAAGTAAATGATTATATTGAGCAGTGTGTGCGAGGTTGAGTGCTCTATAAGGTCATCTAGCTCCCTTAGGGGTTCAAGTAAAAGCAAGGAGAGAGAAAGATCAAAGTTAGGAAAGCTCAAAGCAGCGTTGTTTCCAGCCTTGAGTCACATTGGCTGCAGCTCTGTCCAGTTGTTCTTGAAAATCTCCAAGGGTGGAGATTGCATAGACTCGGAATGACCTGTTCCAGAGCTGCTCTGCTCCCCTGACTCATGAGCTAACATACGGAGCAGGTTGTTGTGGAGAGAGAGGGAGGTCATGCCCTGGATTGCCAATGAAATGCGCTGCTGTGCTGGGGCTGGGAAGAACCCAGCTCCCAAGGGATATGCCAAGTACCTGAGGGGAGCAGTGGAGCCCCACACTCTGTGGCAGTTAAACATTGGTTTGTGCCTCATTTGCCCGAACCACTTAGCCTTGTTACACAAGTTTCACAGGGAACTATTAATCTGCTGAAAAAGGGTTTCCAAATTAACAGGTGAGCTCAGAAAAAGATAGGGCCTAACTATCATAGCATGGTCTGAGTACATCAGCTGCACCCGCACTGTGTGTGGTTCATATTTGCTTGCGCTGCAGGCTCCGAGGCACTGAGAAGCTCAACAAAATACAACAAAGTTTGAAGTTTCTGAGATACCAAGAGCTGTAATGATGATTTTTATTTTAACGTGATAATGGTGGCACATGTTTTGTCTGCGCGAATGACACAGGAAAGTGCAAAGCCTCTAGAGAAGGAGCTGGAGAGCTGTCTGGCACAAAGGTGCAGCTGGCACGGCCTGCCGTGTTGTTTCATGCTTGGACCAGGCTTGGGACCAAATTATCTTGTCGGCTTTGCTCGGGTTTTCTTTGGAGAAGGCACTGCATTGATGCCAGGTTTTCCTTCCAGAGTGAGCAGTCTTTTGCTTCACTGCTGGTGGGGTGTCTGGGACTGAAACAAGAAGCTACTCAAGCACAGCGTAGCTACTCTTGTGTTATGAAGGGTCTCTACATAAAGCATAATCCCACTGTTGCTGTAATGATTATTGAGCAGTGGAGCTGCTATGTCTTAAGCCTGGGTTACATTTCTTAGTATTATCTGGGTTCTGCTTTGTTTCGCTACCTTTTGTATAATTCACCTTATACATAACGTAGGTTCCTTTTCATGATGACTACCATTTGATGGGGTTGATGCAGTGCTGAACACAGGGAATCAGGCAACATGTTGCAGGGTTTCTCTTTGATGCTGCTTCAGTTTAGGGAATCCCTATCTGGGAACTTGATCATGCTCTTATACCTGGATACTTAGACCTCTTTTTGTTGACTCTTACTCTATGAGAGTCCGTTCTTCATCCTTTTTGACCTTATTTTTTTACTCACGCTGAAATGAGAGGATGATACTGTATTGTAGGTATTTCTGAAGGGTCCATATAAAAAACAGTGTTTAAATACCACGGAGTTAATGCAGTGGTGGCTGTGCATACATCTTTAACATAAATGCTTTGGTGCAGCCAGTGAAGGAAGACATTTTTAGACTCTCTTGACCTGCAAGCTTTGTGCCTGCCTAGCCCTTGAGGAAAAAAAAAGGCTTTCAATGTGTAGCTGAGCTGAGGACACTTATGCGATGATGAATTTTACATTCCTGACAATATATGAAGTTAAATAATTACTAATGTTCCTTTGTCTTTTCAGTATATCAATTGTGGTAACCTGGAACAACTATTAGACAGTAACCAGCATCTGCCCTGGACAGTGAGGGTGAAACTGGCATATGACATTGCTATGGGAATCAGCTATCTTCACTATAAAGGCATTTTCCACCGAGACCTTACATCCAAGGTACAGTTTGTAAAATTAAGGGAACTATTTAATGAAGTTATTAGAACTGGTTGTTTGATTCTTTCTCTCCCAGTAGAGAACTGCTGCTACATAAAGTGTGATCAAAGACATTTTGGGAAGCAAATTGTCATAGAGTTTATAGGATTAAACTTTTCCTCAAAGTGGGTTGATAGTTTGTATGCAAACTGGAGAAATAACTATCCTGAAGGAAGGTCATTCTTTAAATGAGTTCAGATTAGGATTTCTCAGAAAGCAGCTGCAGAGTGTTTTAGTTCTGTGTTATGGCTCGGTGAAGTATTTAAATCCCTGGATAATTAAGCATAACAATCTAACATTTGGAAAAGGTTAATCATACAAAGAACCCAAATTGAAGCGATTATCACAAATGCACTTTAAAATCTCCTTGTTGTTTTTGTTTCCTCATAAATTTCACAAATCATCTTCTGTAGGAGGAGTGACCTTTCATTACTGATTCAGCATTGTGTTGTCCACAATCCTGGTTTAGATTTCCTTCCTTTTTAAAGTCAGTAAGATCAATGCTGTTTACCTGAAATTTTGAAAGTTCGACATTTCCTCCAGAATGTTTCAGTGGCAGAGTTTTCAATGGACGTAGAGGTTTTTGCACTGCTTTGGTGACAACTCATCTGAATTTAGTTGGTTGAAGTAGCTCATTCAAGCTCAGATAGAATACTGACAGAGGAGCACTAAGCTCCCGTGAACAGATTTGCCCCAGTATTCACACTGGGTCTTGCCATCCGTTGCAGCCCAAGCTGAGGGCTTTGCTGTCCTGTCTGTCCTGTTGTCTGGAGCTAATGAGCTAGCTTAAGCTCACTGGGGCCTTGCGATGTGAAAGTACTCTAAAACTGTTCTTGGGAGGACTTCTTAATGTCACTTCAGTCAATAGCATCCAACAGAATGTTATCTTAGCCGAAAAGGAATTGGTTTTTAAGATTAGAAACAGCTTTTAAAAACAAAACCACAGCACCATGCGTTTGCAAATGTGACTGACTACTAAACCTCCATCCAGTTTTAGGGTTTTTTAAAGCTACCTCAGTGCAGTGTTAAGCTGATGAAGAATGTGCATTTAGCCAAAGGGAAAAATACCACAACTGGTAGGTGAAAGAATTATTTCTGTGAAGTCAAAAAGGACTTCCTTGGGTGTCCTTTTTGAGTGGAAAGTCCTGATCAGTCAAGGAAAAATACCACATTTATGAAAAAGGTCCAGACTCAAGTCTGACACTTTGACATGACACACTCGAAAAGCTCCGTTTCAGTCACCTTGGAGTGTGCAGATAAGAGATGTGTAAAAATAACTGAAAAGGTAACTTGGGTTTCCCCTTCTTTTTACAGTTCAGAATGTGTTTTAGCATGGGGTGAGGAAGTAGAGTTACTGCAGGGAACCAAAGTAACTAAGGAGAACTCTGCCTGCAGCATTTATCATAACACGTGCTGTGGTGGCTAGTCATATGAAAATCAATTTCCTGAGGCCTCTGTGAATGCCTTTATTCAAAGCTCTACATAAATAATTTGTAATTCGCTGGAGCTGCCCTACGAATGCTTCAATATTACCTATTGTTGAATGTCAGTTGTTTAGAAACGCACCCGCTGGAGGAGTGCCTGGTTTCACTGCAATAGCAAACTCATCAGTGGCCACAGGAAGTAATAAGGATTATTTACAACAACAAAGCAAACCCTAAGAATTTAGTAATGGCTATGTTATATTTGCATGGTTCTTGGCTCTAGAGGTATAGGATCTGTGTGGGATACACTGGAAGCTGTTGGGATAAAAGTTTGAGTCATCAGCTGTAGTCTGCATTTTCCAGCTTCTTGGGTTGTATTTTTCAGTTTCTTTGGGATTTTTTAGGGTTGGTTTGTTTCTTGCTTTTATTTTTTTAAATCTTTTGAGGTGATAAATGCATTTGTTTGTTGTGTTTGGGATGTGAAGTAGATGAAAAAGCCTGTCCTTAAACACCGGGGTACTTGTGAATTTTGTTAGTATATTATTGTACTGAGAAAATATACTTTAAATCTCTTGGGCAAATGGCTCTTCTTTGGGGTAAATGTTTGCTCTGCTGTCTGGATAAGTTTGCTTTGTTCCAAAGCAAAAAGATTAAGATAACAACCATAGCAAAAATCTGCCACCAAAATATTCAGCTCTTGACTATGGCTTTTGGCTACTGCCTGAGAAGATTGCTTGTGTTTTACCAGGTTTATACTGGTAGTGGAATGAATTGTCTTTATTCCTATTGGTAAACAGTTAACTTGTGAGAAAACTGAAGGAAGATGTGATGAGCTCCTTCCTTGGGAGAGAACTTGTGATCTGGATTGAACTGTGTTATATTGTCCTCTCTTTGGTAAACTTCAGTAATTGATGTGATGGCTTTATTAATCAAATGAAGGCGAAGACAAGGATTTAGTCTGCAAACGTCAGAGCAGACACTGAGTTTGCAGGATGGGAGACAGGTATTTCTCTAGGAAACTTGTTGGCCTTGAATTAACTACAGACAGAATGAAACAGACTTTGTGTGCAGGAATGTCTCTATTTTTTAACTATTACACTTATCACGATAGCCCACTGCAAATTATCCCTTTAATATGAATTTTACTATAAAAATTATTTTGGATTAATTTAGATCTGTTCTTCTGCCTTTTTACTGTTTCTGATCACATCTAATTCTTGCACCTTCTGGAGCAAGTGGTATGAATACACAAAGTTTATTTGCCAGTTATGGCAGCAGAGTTGTTTTGCTCTGACAGTAACATTGTATGTGTCTATGTACTGAATGCAGGAAAACTTAAAGGAGGAAAGGTTCCTATCCTCTGTGAATCTAAGAGTGAAAAATCTTAGTGGTTTTGACAATTAGTATCCAGCAGGGTGATCTCTCCTCCTAATTGCACTGTGTGAAGAGTAGCAAACCAGCACTGATACTGCAGAAAGCTACAGGGGATAACGGTAGAGAAGAATAAATGTAGGTCATTATAGTCGATCTCACAGCCCAGAGGGGATGTCAGCCCTGACATCCCACTGGTGCCCTTCCTGCTGCCCTTCTGTCAAAGAGAGAGGCAGTGTTTGCTAAAAGAGAGTGTGCTGCCCAGACAGCCAGGACTTACCATGTTGTGAGCAGCTCCATCCTTGGACTGCTGTGGCTGATGAGGCTGATCTGCTGTGATCAAGAGCAACAGCCTAACTTGAATCTGTCAGAAGGAAGAGTGGTCAGATTGGCTGTTTCCAGTCTGCTGATAGTAAGTGTTTGGGCAGGGTGACTTGTATGTTTTGTAAGGCAATAAATGTGTCCTCACTTTCGACTTGTCATAAAGAGATTTACACAGCAATTAAACCGTAGATGGGTTGTGACAGCCAGCCTCATTGGCTCATTCTCTGTCCTCTATCCATATCACTGCAAGCCTTGTGAATAATTTTTTATTTGGGTCTTGTTGTAATGCACACAAGGGACATTTGCATCCTGGCATCATGAGTATTTTCTTCATCTTTCAGTGATTCTCAAGGAGGTCTGGTTATGAATTTTAACTCCAAGTCTTAGTCACAGAAGATGCAGTCATTAAAACAGAAATCATAATGTAAAGTGTTTGAAGTGTTTCAACAGTAGCCTGTGGAATGTGATAAAACTTTTCTTAATCTGACTTGTTCTGCAACTTTCTGCCTGTTGTTACAGTGTTTGAGAAAGCACAGGGAAATGTCGCGCTTGCAAAAAGAACAGAGCAAAATCATTTTGTACTTCACCCCTCAAAACAAGTATCTTACTACTACATGATGAGTTCCTTCAACGCCTTTGTTTACACTGTATTTGCATTGCATTCAAACCCTGCTCTAGAAGCAGCGTTGATTTCCTTGGCAGCTTACACTAGTGACTCTCGTAGTATCAGTTAATTTGTTCTTACATTATCTCTGAAATAAGGGAGATGAATAAACTGTCTTATCAGAACAGATTAAAAGCAAGAATATTGGTGAGTATTTGGTATGTGTTTTAAGACTTTGTTTGGAGTATTTGGCGTTTTACACATGTTATAAGTTCAAGGCAGTATGCTCACTGACCTCAGAGGCAGTTGGAAGCATTACAGCACTTTTAAAATAGTCAAGTTTGACCCCTGGAGGCAGAGAAGGCACAAGATTTGCAACAGTCTCGGGAAGACTTCGTTACTGACTTCCGTGTCACAGAATCCTCCTGTGATGCTGAGGAAGGCTGGAATCCAGATCCTGGAGCAGCACTGCAATAACCTAAACCACAAGACAGAAGACCTTAATTTCCATCCCAGACTTTCTTTTTAATCTCTTCCCAGCCTTTCTTTCACCCTTCTGTTTCTGTGGTTAAGAGTGGCCAGAGTCCTGCCAATAGTGGTCCAAGGGTTTTACATACAGCCCTAATTCATTGTCAGTGTGAATGCGTGCACTAAAAGGCATAGAGGCCAGGTGAAAAACTGATTATGTAATTAAAGACTTTACTTTAATGTATCTGCATAAGGGTAAGAATGAAAGTTCTTACAGGAGGTTTTGTGTACCACCTTTTATGCAGGATTTCTTTCTTGATGTAGCGTATGTTGTGTGCAGCTTCCCACTGACTAAAAATGATTCTGGAAAAAATGAATGGCATTATGCACTTCATTTGCAGAGTTAGAAACTTGAGCTTCATAGCAGAGGTGTCTGCTGCTTTAGTTAATACTGTAACTAATACAGGAAGTGTTTTTAATTCGTTTTCATTGCCACTTTTAATTATTACTAATAATCATTGTGTGCTTTTGCTATGGAGCAGGAATAAGGAGAGGAACGAGAGAGATTCCTTGACAGTGAGAAGCAATCATCTAGGAATCTGATCATACCCACTCTGTGGCTGTCTGATCCTTTCTGCTGGCATTCAATGCCAGCCTCTGCTCAGGCTTTTCATCCTTGTTCTAAGGCTCTTGTTTGCTCCCAGTTCCTACTCCCAACCCTACTGTTCAATCTCCTTGACTAGCTGACTTCAGTTACCCTCTTTCTATGGCTCTTGCTTGGAGCTTTATGCAAGCTATCTTTCTGCATTCTGTTTTCTAATATGTTTAGCCATTTCTAGCTCTCTCCTTGTTCTGCTGCTCCAGGTTAGCTCTGTTTTACTACCACCAGCTGTTTGCTATGCCTGTAGTTTTTACATCCTTGTGATACTCTTTGGGTTTTTTTTCCCCTTACCTCATGAACCTACCTCACGACCCTGATCTTTTAATTTTCATTATTTCTAAATTTGCTTGCAACACATACTCTAAGTTCGGTCACTCTAAGTTTGGTCTCCGGAGAGCTGAGTTGTCTTAACTGAATACCGCATTCCCCCAAAACCCGCTACCAAAGCTCTTGATTAAAAACAAATAGGCAAACCCCCAAACAGATGCCTTTTAGTTTTGCAGTACCATGTACAACTGAAAGCAAGGTCTTGTGATGAATAGTAGGTTGTGAGCAGTTTTAGGGAGCATTGAGAGCTCCATTGATGATAAAAATCTGTGAAGAAATTCTAATCTTTGGGCATATATATATTTGGCATATATATACACACATATGCATTCATGTATGTATTCCTGCCAACATCTGCTTTCACTTCACGGTAACTGTGTATTGTCTCACCCCTCATTCATTGAGAGAGGAGTAGTCTCAGTTACTAGGGGACAGTATCATGCATGTAAGCAATTAATGTAGATTAACTGATGTAACACAAATTCACTGCCTTTGGGCTTGAAAGTGACATACCCTGACTACTTACCTAGTATGCTGTTTGCTTGTTTAGCACAAAATAAAACAAAACAAAACTCAAGCAGTGAGCAGAACCTTTGTCTGAGGAGTCTCATACGTGCTGCTGTGGTTGTAAGGTGCCCTTTGTGCTAGAGTAAGCTCTCGTCTGGATATTTTGCACTGCAGGGGGGAGCTTGTGCTGAAAAAAAAAAAATAGCTGTTACAGATGGTTATTTCTAATGATTGTCACAACACTAAACTTTTACTGGTACCATACTTAGGGACCCAAATGGAGCCTGTCCCTTAAACAAAATGGGTTTAGTTTCAAAAGTGTATCTAGTATTGTAAACATCCTGTTGTATACGTTTAATTGTCAGTAGTGTTTCTCCTAGGGGACAGCACTTTAAAACCAGCTGATACATCTCAATTGGCCTTTTATGTATTTTAATTCGGCAACACTCATCAGGGGGTTGCAGATGACAGTAGCATTCCTGTATTTTCTGGGGTGCAATAAAATCTCTGATATATAGATAACTTTATATCTGTTATCTTTAGATATTATATCATATTGTAAAATAAAATGATGGGGTTTCTTCATCTCTAAGCAACTAGTTTTTAACTCCAAAACTCTTGAGCCTATTTTCATTTTTGTATATGTGAAAGGGAGAGTAGAATATTGCATTTGTCTTAGTAGGATTGTGCTGTGCAAAGCAGATGTTAAGCTCCTGTAACACACAAAGGGGGCTTTATGTTCTTTCACATCTGTCTCTGCATAAACAGCTCTGTTAACTCTTTAGGGCTCATGTACGAAGCTCCTTGCTTCTATTAAGAGACTGCCTCAGGAAGGACTGATGGGGTCCCCATTTCGGGGGTTGGGGAAATCTTTGAGAACCCAACTGAATTCAAATACTGCCCTCTTTGACTGTGTGAACTGCGAAAAGAAAGAATGTCCCTGTCTGTGGAGGTCCAAAGAGAAAGCTTGGGAAGGTTGTCATGGTTTATTGCCTTGCAGCTTATACAAATAGTGCAATAGTAAGTCGAAAGCATTTTCCTAAAGCCCATGTTGTAAAGCTGCTTGGCATTTCGTCTCATAGGCAATTCTCGAGAGGCTCTTTGCACTAGGTAGGAGTTTGAATTCTCATGTCTCTGTGCCAAAATCCATCAATGAAACTTCTTCGTACCAAATTGATATATTTTCTTTTTTGTAGAAACTGGAAAGTATCACTTTGGCAGAAGAAACAGCGCAGTATCCTCTAGGGTACTTTTCCTACCAAGATATACTACCTTTACCTTAAATCTAAAAGCTCTTTTTTTATTTTAGGCTCTAATGAAGCTTTGTCCCTTTTTCATCCTGATTTATCTTCAGTACAGTTTGGAGTTTAGAAATTGGTGAATCTCAGCACAGAATGAAGCATAGGTATCTGCAAAACTTTGTTCTGAATGAGTGCAGGCTTCCAAGATGACATCTGGCCACGCTAGTATCTGTAGAAGGTGTTTACTACTGATTTTGGTAGGAATGGGCTTCCATCCTTTCTGGGTTCCAGGGCATTGGTGCTTTGTTTAATTAAATGAGACTTGTAAGAGCAAGTAGTGATAGGACAAGGGGGAATGGCTTTAAACTGACAAAGGGGAAATTAGATTAGATACAAGGAAGAAATTCTTTACTGTGAGGGTGGTGAGACACTGGCACAGGTTGTCCAAAGAAGCTATGACTGCCCCATCCCTGGCAGTGTCCAAGGCCAGGTTGGATGGGGTTTGGAGCAACCTGGTCTAGTAGAAAGTGTCCCTGCACATGGCAGGGGGTTGAATGATCTTTAAGGTCCCTTCCAACCCAAACCAGTTCAGCTTTACTACAGTGAGCATTTGTAGTGGTATTGGCATTGTTTTAACCGGTGCATGTCACCTGCCCATGGCTGTTTTAAGTGTGAATAAAAAAGTCACTCTTGTGTATATCATAATGAATTTAAATTCATGCTTAGCACTTCTTCATGTGCAGACAAAAGACAAGTTTCCACTAATGAGAGAGAATAGTTTAGCTTCCTTCTTCGTGTCATTTAACATTGTGCAGCCTGCCATGACTGAACAATTGATCAGTACTTTATAGCAGAAATGTTGCCCAATGTTTCCCCTATTGGCTTGCCATGGTGTGCCCTGCACCACTTCTGGACCCCACAGTGGTGGAGTGTCCGCTCTGTTTGGTTTCTTGAATGGCCGGCAACTGAAAGGGAGCCTAGCTTTGCTGCAGGCAGCTCCTGCTCATCCGGGAAGGAGCTTGGATCTGTCAGGTAGCATTACTTGGTAGCTAGATTGGATGTGCTATTGGTTTAATTTATAATTTATCCAGGAATAAGCTACTTGTATGATAGTTCAGTGCTGTACCTGAGAGCTGAGACTGCCTGGGGCTCCGTGTGTGTGTGTGTGAGATTGTTCGTCTTCAATTAGTGATGTATTGCTGTCTAATGGGATGTGATTGTATAATGGTAAGAAGGTGAAGAAACATTTGCTGTCAGGATGATGTTGTATTTAAGCCTCCTTTTGGTGTCAAAGCAGCCCATTAAATTATTGCAGATCTCAAGGTCAGTAGAAATATTTTGTTGAAAATGGTTCTTAGCCTGGATTTAAATGTTCCCCTGGAATTTTGGACACTGGGGGTTATTGGTAAATAAGCCTAATCCACAAACCCAAGAAGGTAAAATGAACTACTGCAGTCTTGCTGCTCAAAATGAGCAAAATGTGCATAGTTAAAGCAAACACAAGAGGGAAATCTAGATCATAAAGGTAGCTCTTTTATGAATCATAGAGGTTTCCTTTAAAAAATGGTGAATTGCAAATCGTCTTTAATTCAAGAGAAATCTATGGCAGAAAATAACCTGGTAATTTGCTGCATAAAACAGTATCAGCATTCTCGTACAGTGCAAAACCTCTGGTGTGGTCATGGACTTGTTTCTGTGCAGTACGCAGTGAAATTCCACTCATCTGAATCATTTGAGTAAGATTTTTCAGATAAGTTTTATCCTTCTCAGTTTTAAGTCCACTTACAGCGACAAAATGTTTAAACAGAGGCAAGCTGAATGAATGTGCTCTTTGATACAAGACAACAAAGCCCGTAACTGAGAAGCTTTGCTGCTCTTTGGGCAAGCCCAGTTGATTTAACTCGGTACATGCTTATGAATCCCCAAACTAACTGTACTTACTATACTCGAGTCATGCTAAACAAATAAAACATTGCTTCTCGGGAGCCTGGCATGTGTTTCAAGAGGCTGGCATGCATTTTCTTCACATGGTGGCAGGAATGGCTTGCTTAACCTTTTAATTGGCAGGAAGAAAACTCACTTCATGGCCTGAGCCACAATCATCTCTGAATAATGTAAACAGTGATGACCTGAACTTGATCTTTTTAGACAAGGGACTCTCTTTTCTTGGTAGGGGCATTATGCAGACAAGCTAATGCTCTGGGGTCAGCAAGGGGCTTTTGTATATCCAAGCACAATAAAGCTAGAAAGTGTTTTCCTGCTGTTTAGCTAATTAATGCAGGGTACCACTCTGTAGGAGTCGGCAGTGGTTTTGCTGCCTGCCACTGCTATTGTACTGCCTGCAGAAGAACATAGAGCAAGGCATGTAGTAAGGGAATGAATTCTCTGTCTTGCTGCACCTATTGCAGGACAGAAAAAGAGCTTAGGGAAGTCAGCTCCGGATTCACTTGGCAAGAAGGGAAAAATGTGGTACTGGAATGGTCAAAGCATATTTCTCAGAGTTTTAAATAAGTAACAAAAATAAATGGATAATACTGTGTGTGTGATGTGATGCTGCCAGAACAGAATTATATGTGTGTCCTTAAATTGCCCTCCTTCCTCATACTGGAGGGCACATCAGACTGGAAAAGACAGCTTTTCCCTACTAGACTTTTCCCTTAAATCATGTTTTATGATGTACCATAGAATAAAGAATTTTATTTGAGACTTCACATGCACATATAATGTTGTTGCATGTATTTTCTGTGATGAAAATCTACTGCAAAGCAGTGAGTTCCTTTTCAGTAGCCAATGTAGAAAAATAAACAAAGGCATTTAGAGGCCGCCCTGGTCTTGTATTCTGGTCAGGCGCAGGCAAATTGTAAAGAGAAAATCGAAGGTGTCATAGTGAACCACATGTATTGCATACTTGAGCAGTAAGAGAGCTAAATCATCTTAATTCTTGCAAGAATCTACTACATGCTGCCTGTGGCTGCCTGCTTTCTCAGCAAGTTTTTAAGTGGATTATTAACCAAGTGTAATGCTGTTTGCAGCATCTTAAGTTTGACAGGCATGTGATTGTGCAGGGGTGAGGGTAGGGGAAAAGGGTGGTTGCTTTCAGACAAAAGGTTCTCATAGATGAATGTCTTCCAAACAATTCCTTGCAGTTTTGTCCCAGATTAAAACTAAATAAAACAAAAGGTATATGGGTTTCATGCCCAGACAATAACTCTTCTGTTTTGTTGGTTGTTTTTTTTTCCACAGAACTGCTTAATAAAACATGATGAGAATGGATACTCAGCAATAGTGGGAGACTTTGGTTTAGCAGAGAAAATTCCTGATCACAGGTACGTGAACTAATCTAAATACAGTGAGAGTTGCAGTGCGATTGCAGGTGAGAAACTCTGATGAGCCAGATTCCTGAGGCCATTAATGGATTGGGATGATTTTGTAATAAATGTCCTCTGTTCCAAACTACTTTAATTGGCTTCTCCCATTTTCATAAGCAATGTTCAGTGCCATTCCAGTATTATTCTCTTTTAACTTCTGGGTTAGTTGTTAAGATCTAGGTTTATAAAAAGAGATACTAAAATTACTGTCCAACAGTAGCTCACCATTTTGCTCTCCCTAGGATGAAATTAGTCTTACTCATGTGAGGAATGCACAGGTGACTGTCACAAGCCATTGTCACAATTGGAAATAGTCCTTTTGTCATCCCTCCATTAAGGAGATCAAGGAGAAGGATTTCATTATTCTCTCTGTATATTGACTTGTACATTTTAGGGTATTCTGGCTGTGAAATATGCTGTCAGATTTTCTCCAGTGTGTGCTTTTTTTTAAAGTAAAAAGCCTTCCAGCTCTTTTGACTGCAAAGAAAACAATAAAAGTTGATGTCAGCTATGCACTGTTTTTAAACTGCACATATCCTTAAGCTGTGTCTTGGGAGGTCTGAAGGCTTGCATTAACGTTGCTGAAATACTGATCTAAAAGCTTAACAAAGTAGACATCTTAATTTCCAAACTACCGCTAAGCACAGCCAGTGTGTACCTTGTACACTCATGTGGAATCTCTGCCCTTTTAAAGTGCTGACAGCTTCAGCTGTATTTGTACAAACCCATCACAAAATCAAGAAGGCACCCCAGGTGCCTTAAGGTGTTCTTAATAACCAGTTTTGAGATGCTCTGAAAACCGAGAGCACAGTAATAACTAGAGTTAAGGTAGTTCGAAACTAAAACAAATAATGTAACAGAATTGTTGTTAGCCACCACTTTGGGTTGATGTCAATCTTACCTCTGTTTTCAAGTGCAGTTTGTTGTTTGGCTAGCAAGCTGTGCTATTTTGAGGCCTTCAGAGGCCTTTTGTGTGGTTTTTTTTCCTTCAAGGTGGCAAGCTGCAGGCCTTTTTTAAGGCTATAGTATTAAGCCATATAGAAATACTGCAATTTTTTAATCTGCTCTCTCCTGATTACTTCTAGTTCTTTCCTGTTAAAGGATTCATCTGGTCAACCTTCTGATAAAAAAATACAGTTTGCAAGCAGGCTGTGCTGAATACTTTCAGAGCTGCTTATCGATATACATGTAGGGATGGATACCTGTATGACTTGCTGCGTAAATGGAGAACTTGACATCTAGCCTGAAACTGATTTCCACAAACCTTTCTATGTACAGATGAAGGCGCCATCTCTGCCAAGAGTTTGGAAACCAAGCTATTGAACAGCCATGACCTTAAAATAATTTGGGTTTCTAAAGTGGTCAGCCGCTTAGAAACTGGAAATAAAGTATGAGTAACTGATTGAAGATTTCTTTGACATTCTCCTCCTGCTGTTGCATGACTCCAGTAGGAAACCAGTGTAAAGTACAGTATGTTGTAGAACCCACTTGTTTTGACTTTCCTCTAACGAAAGTTTCTCAGATACTTGGAATTATGTGAAAGTTAGTAGCATGCCTGAGCATTTAATTAATGGTGGTTCTCTGTCTCCTCCCTTTCCCCCATCTATCTATATAGTGAGAAGTTACCAGTGGTTGGTTCACCCTTCTGGATGGCACCAGAAGTTCTCAGAGATGAACCTTACAATGAAAAGGTAGGAACATGATATAAATGGACTTCAGTTGTTTGATGTTTCTCTTCAGTAGCTGTATACAAGATTTAAAGTTTCCGTACTGCTAAAATTATTGTTATTTTAATTTATGACATTTCTGTATTGAGGCCATAGAGATTAAGAGAGAGTATAGTTGAATAGCTATTTCAAATTCATGGTGTGGATTCTTATATGGAAATAGAGTTCCCTTTAGCATAATTCACTGTTATGCTACTTATATTTTAAAACACCCCACAGGTAGAAATATGGTAATGGCTTGTTGGCCTAACACAAGTCTCATGGGAAAAATAGTGAGGTTGTTTCCCTGACCATAAATTATTGAAATCTGGGTAGAAGTAAAAAGTCTGTGTGGAAACTTTTGTAATTATATTAATTAAAAAATAAATCAAAATAAATCAACATTTCTCCAGGTTAGATACCTTTACAAATGTTCTCCAAAGGTATTTCTAAATTTTCCTATTTGTGGCATTGGGAAATGTTTCTTTCAGAGGTCGATCAGGTCACACTGGATTTTAGAAATAGCATTTTCAATCAAGCTCTTCTTTACACAGGATTTTCTCACAGCTTTTCTGTGTGAAAGCCCACATCCTGTACCTTTTTATAACTAGCACTCAATCTGTTTAATTGGTGATGCTTTTAACTTGCAGGAAAGCAGTAGCTAAATTAGTAATGAATGTAATAATTAGCATTTCAAAGCTTTTTTAACAGTTCCAGTTGACCTAAATTAATAATGTAGAGCCCAAATTCATGGTGCCACATTCTTCACTAACCCTAGGGTGTGGAAGACTAAAGAGGAAGCAGGTCTCGCACCTCATCAGCATAAAAGTTGACATAAGCCTGCCTTATACATAAGGGATGAGGGATGTCGGCTTCTCCTCTGTAGACTTGTATTCCATGTTTTCCTAAATTTTATTACATGATAAATTCAGGTGGGTGGAAATCTGAGGAACTGTGCAGCTCCACGGGGAGTCAGATAAGGGATTACTAAGCGTCATGGAAATTTCAATGGAAGTCGATGCTGGTGTGCAATGTTACTAGATATCTCAAGCTTTGGGAAAGGCACTGTTTTGTCAGAGGTACTGAACTGCGAGAAGAGAAGATTTCCTTAAACCCAGCATTAATATTCTGGATAAGCTGTGGTCCTGTGTATTCTAAACCCATCTTTCTAACCACAGTGATAAAGAGGCATGTCATGTTTTTGCTGTGTTTTTAATTACTCCCATCTGTAAGACATCAAATGGTGACTGCACCATTCTTTATGCAGTGGATTTTTTTTTTTAAACACTGCTGAATTAAGAGTGGTTTGGTGGGGTTTTTTCTTTTCTTTGTTAATTTTCTTGAAAGAGTTATGAAGTTATTGGTATTTGTGCAACAAAAATGCTTTACTGTGAGCATGTGTTTCTTTGCATGGAAACCGTTCACTGTAATGCAGTTGCTTAGTTTTGTAAGGCTGTGGTGTTGGTTTAGTTGTTTCACGATAACCATTTGGGGTAAAGAGAAACTCAGTGGCAGATAAGAACGCTGAGTATTCAGAGCTGAACCATGTGCCTGTATTTTTTCCTCTCTCAGGCGGATGTGTTCTCTTATGGTATAATTCTGTGTGAGATTATAGCAAGAATACAGGCAGATCCAGACTATCTCCCTCGCACAGAGGTAAGTGGTTACGTTTATAACACCAGTGGGAGGTGGTAAGTATGCCATGATAATGGCTGGCCTTTAGAACTTCTGGCACTGCTGCCAAAGATACGATGAATAGGTGTTACGTTAAAAATAGCCTGTAAAAGGCTTTTGTTCTTCTGTGCTGTAATTGTAAGAAGCTTCACTGAAGACACTCTCACAGAGACTTTGTCCAGCTGCAGTCTTCATGGGAAATCCTTTCTCTCCCTAGCTGGCAGAACACTTGAGAGCATTGCAGTGCAAACTCTTCCTTTTGTAGAGTGATAGCTCATGTAGACTTCTCACCAGTTTTGGAGCAGAATACTTCTGGCACACTGCATGCACTAAGCAGCCCCTCCTTGTGAAAGGAGCAGGGCAGGAGCTATGCTAGCAGCAGCTAAAATAAGCTCACCCTTATTTTTGCATAGACTGTGCTAAGCACCGTGGATCTGAGCTAGAATCGACAAATCAGATATGTCTTACTTCACTTGCCTTTTAGTTGAGTCCCATCTGCAGGGCAGCTTTTGGCCCTGTATGGGGGGGTCCTCCAGATTGTTCATCCCCCTCTGGTTCTGAAAATGCCAAATTACTTAGGTCTTCAACTGCAGTAAATAACAGATCCTTTTGTTTCCCTGCCCTTCAGATTTTGTAGTGCATTTAAGGAACTGGATAATTCGTATTACGAGTCTAACATCCACTGAAATATTAACTATGTTAATTGATAAATTTTAATCATAGCAAAGCCTCTGGTTTATAGCAGGCTTTTAATTTACACGGTGAAAGTCACCAGGGTGAAACATCATAATGTAAGATGTTGCCAGTGTGGATCTGGAAGCAGTATTTCAACTGCAGTGGATTCAAGTTGAGTCCCAGAAGAAGAATGGGCTTTGAAGTCAGCTCATTCTGTAGCAGGTACCTTGTATAATGTAGTCCCCATTGGGAATGCTGCAATTTGGAGTGTGCATGAAGTTTTCTCAAAATACTCTGTATGTGGCTGCTGAGAGATGGTGTTCACAGTTATTCCTGATAACACTCTATATACGACCCACTGAAAAGAAGATGCTTTGGGCCAGAGAGCAGGGCTTATTTATATCACTGTGCTGTGTTCTGGTTTATACAGAATTTTGGATTAGATTATGATGCCTTCCAGCACATGGTGGGAGACTGTCCTCCTGACTTCCTCCAGCTGGCCTTCAACTGCTGTAATGTGAGTATCTTACTTGAAGGGGAGAGGCCAAAACTGCAGTTCTCTAAATCCCTCTTTTTTGAAGATAGAGCTTAAAGCATTTACAGAGGAAAATTGAAGAGCCTACCTATAAAAGCAGCGTACGAACTGATAACCCAGAAAGTCCCTTACAGTTTTTATAACCCTTTCCTTCCAAAAAGGTCTGTCTTGTGGTTTTGCAATTCTGTGTTCTGTCATGCCAAACAAACAGGTCTGGCACACTGAAGAGCTTCTTGCAGGCTGCTCAGGCTGATCATAACCAGTTGTATGCTATTGACACTGGCTAGCCCTCGGGCTCCCAAAAATCCAGTTGTTATTGTGAACAGACCTATTGAGCCATGAAGAAAGAATTCTGGGTTGTTCTCACAAACAGAGGAGACAAATCAAGAGCAGGCACTAAATTACTTTAAAGTCTGTATATGATGCCTTTTTGGAGAGTGAGATAAACCTGCAAATCTCTAGCCTCTGTTACAAAAAAGCAAACTTGGACCCAAAAGATTGAATGTCAGTAAGGTGATAGGCAATGTCCTGTACAGAGTAAATATTCTACCCATTATTCAAGTAAAATTATGATATAGTGCACACCTTCATGGCTCCTCGTGCAAAAATTCCAAGGAAGTAGATCTCTCATGCATTATCCCACAACAGAGGTTGTTAGTACCTTTGTATAGTAAACCAGTTTCTATGAAGTAAGAGAACCTGAGCTTCCACCAACTTCAGCTGAGGTTGGGAATGTCCAGTTTGCACAGAAAAGGAAAGCCTCATCTCTCCATGCTCGTGATGCTTACTTTTATCCTGAGCTCGCTTTTTACTTTGTATTAGTACAAATGCACATGCTCAAGGAGAATGGTATAAAGGTGAGGATGTGAGCAGGTGGGGGTGACTGCCACTCTTGACACAAGATAGCATAATTTAATTCTAAGAATATTTGTGGAACTTATGGACAAACTACTGGACAAACTACTTCACTCCTCTGATTTCACCTTAGTGCAGTGAAGCTTGCTTCAGGACAGTGGTACATGTGACTCACGTTTATGAAGTGTTTTGACTACATAAGCACTAAAGGGTTTGGCTAGAGGTAGGATTTGACTTTGGAAATCTCAACTCCCACCTGCAGACTCCAGAAATCTTACTGCATCCACACACGGTGCATGATTCAAAGCAGTTTTTCAGCATAGGTGAAATTCAGAGTAAAACTACTTATGAAGAAAGGCAAGAGACTGCTCTTATATTCTCATGTAAGAATTTGGAGTGTTCAGAGAAAACATTATTTCTCTGACTGATTACTGTCAACTGCTGCTCCTGTATAATAAACATCCTTTCCCTGAACTGAAAGTGGAAATTACTGTCTTGTGACCAAGCCATTAATATGCTGATTTCAGTGTGGGGCATGCTATAGTTCACTCGCCACTTACCTAGTAGGAAGAAAAAGGTAGTGAACTGATAAGGCTTTCTTATACCTGCCTAAGTATGCTTCAGTAGTAGCTGGTCTGTATGATCATTTGCTTTTAGACATGGATGTTTATATAGCTTTTTATTATTTAGGTCAACAAAGTGTAAACTGTATAGCTCAGCTGATTGATTAGCTGAACTAATGTGCAAAGCCCTGGGGGTTAAGGGCAGCCTAAGAAAACCAGTAAAAACTGACATGTACAAGTAGTGGATTAAAATTTCTTCAGTTTACTGTTATAAAGTATTTGGTACATGCAGAGAAGTCTAAAACTTAAGGCTGCCTATCAACTATAAGTTTACTTGCTTGAACACCATAATAATGTAACATCATGCAAAAAGCTTACTGGCATAAGCTGAGCTGTGGGCAATTGCTGCCTTGGGGGAAAACCTTCCTTTCCATTTGGGCAGAATCTGGACTGCTCAGGGATGAAAGTTCCTCGAAGTTCCTTCTCCATTGCTTTTTTTGTCCTGGATCTTACCTAGACAAAATAGCCAGAGGACTCTTGTTGTTACTTTTGTAGCTTGCAACAACTCCCTAAGTTTCCCAAATTAGTAAGTTTTCCAGAGTACAGAGTGTGTGCTTTCATGTTGCGCCTGCCCTACTCTTTCAGTGAAATAAGGAAGCAGAAAAAGATGGGGGTTTATGCCAGGAAATTCCAGCTGCTGCATTAGAACAACTTTTTTGCTGGTCTTGAGCTTTTCTAGTATGGTTGGTTTGTTTTTTATTACTGTGTATATGAATTCTTAGCCCCTTACCCTGTGTTGCTAAAATGTGTTCTGGCATTGCTGATCATACCAGTTGTCTTCAGAAAGATCCATCTTGTAGGACCTGCAAAGCAGTATCAGGGAGGTCTTTAGGGTTTGCTGTGTACAAAGCACCACTGTTCCCTTTGTACTTGGGGTGAGATCTGTCTGGGCTTGTTTGCTCTGAAAAAGCCTTTGGAGGGCTGGAAACAGGAATCAGCTCAAGCAGAATCTTTTTTAATAGTGGAATTAGGTTAGCTTTCAGCTGCTGAATTAGACATTGCTACCTCCAGTAGTTAAACCTGTAACATATATACAGGGTCAGTGTTCAAAACGAAGGAATACCTTCTAAGTTATTACTTGCATTTTGCTGCTTGCCTTCTGGTATAATTATAGGGTTGGACTGAGTTTAGAGATCCATTCGTACTACGGTGAATAAATAAATACATACTGATAAATACAAATAGAATGTATAATGATGCCAG